>JABEVS010000002.1:289759-377176 GCA_018290735.1 Coelastrella sp. MACC-549
GGTGGGTGGTGCGTGGGGTGTCGGTGTGGCGGGTGGTGGGTGGGTGGGTGGTGGGGTGACGGTGGCACCAGTGTCAATGCATTGGAGGTGTTGACATCTCGCCTGGTGGCTACAGCATGTTCTGTTTCAGGGTACCGGCTCTTGGTTGCAGGTGTTTTTGTATCTATTGTGGTGGTCAAGCACTGTGTTGCCTGTGATGAAGCTTCCAATTTGGGCTTTTCTCAGAAAACATTCGCAGGGCCCGTCTAGAGCTTTCGCCTTCGCCGGGCTTGAGAGCTACTGCGGTACTTCCTTCCTTGGATGTCTGAGGCAACCACACACGTGCATTACCAGTAGCCATGCTTTACATTGGCTGCTCATGAATCGTATGCTGTTGTTACTAGGCATGTTACCAGGCACAAAGCATCAGCAATTGCACATCTCCTACCCTGTTGTCAGATTGTCACCAGTGCTGCTGCTGCTGCTGTGTTGCTGCCCAGGTACCTGTCCTTTGTGAAGGGTATTGTTGACAGCAGTGACCTGCCACTGAACGTATCCCGTGAAATCCTGCAGGAGTCACGCATCGTGAGAGTTATCCGCAAACAGCTCATCAGAAGGTGAGCCAAAACGCCTAGATCTACCCATGGCAATCAGCGCTGCTCAGTGTCCTGGGCCAAATGCTGCACCTTATTGCAGTCAGCCATTGAAAAGCAATCTGCAGCACAGTACTGTACCTGAATTTGATTGATGCGTTCTGGCGGCACTGTGCTGTGAGCAATTGTTGTGTGGCAGCATCTGAAGTTGCTGATCCCTCTGCCTCTGATGCTGCGCTGACGTTGTCTGTCTATCAGGTCCCTGGAGATGATTGAGGGTCTGAGCAAGAAGGAGGGCGGCGAGGACTACAAGACATTCTGGGAGAGCTTCGGAAGGAATCTCAAGGTATTCATTATGCACATATTCCTTCAGCAGCTGGAAATCAGTCATTGTGCCTACCGGTACCTCACATAGAAGGCCACAGCCCCCATTATGTGCAGCACCTGGTTCTGCTTCAAGAATTGGCTGTGGAGAAGCCTCACATGCCCCGGACATGCTGTGCACTCTTCAACTGACAGCAGACAGTGTGACAGCAATAGATAGAATGCACTGCCTTT
Source organism: Coelastrella sp. MACC-549 (assembly GCA_018290735.1). Lineage (NCBI taxonomy): Eukaryota > Viridiplantae > Chlorophyta > Chlorophyceae > Sphaeropleales > Scenedesmaceae > Coelastrella > Coelastrella sp. MACC-549. The sequence goes on from JABEVS010000002.1 coordinate 290,890, forward strand.
GCACCTGTTGAGTCAAAGATCTGAGGCGCCTGTGTTTGTCTCTGGCTCTTTGTGTTGGTAAGGTTGGTGTCATTGAGGACACAGACAACCGTGACCGCCTGGCCAAGATGCTGAGGTTCTACAGCAGCAAGGCAGAAGACAACATGGTGGGACTGGAGGAGTATGTGGGCCGCATGAAGGAGGGACAGAAGGGCATCTACTACATGGTGAGAGAGCCGCAAGGCCGCCATGTGTACCTCAGTACCATGGGCATGCGGAATGTGTTAAGGTGGCCTGTGGTGGGGGGTTGAGCTTTGGTAGCGGCTGTGATACTGTGACAGCTGAGGAGTTGAAGTGGGTCGCATCAGGTGGCTGTGTGCATGAGCAGTGTTGCCTGTGATGAAGCTTCCAAATTGGGCTTTTCTCAGAAAACATTCGCAGGGCCCGTCTAGAGCTTTCGCCTTCGCCGGGCTTGAGAGCTACTGCGGTATTTCCTTCCTTGGATGTCTGAGGCAACACATGCACCTCAATATACCATGCCAACTCTACTTTCCCTCTTGTACGTCTCACCTTCCCAATCATTTTTTAATCAAATATCTACTGGATATCCTTGCACTCCACATCATGTGCCATGCCAATGCATTTCCTGCTGCTTGATATATGCAGGCTGCCGACAGCGTTGAGGTTGCCCGCGCTGCTCCGTTTGTTGAGAAGCTTGCTGCTGATGGCTATGAGGTGCTGTACCTGACAGAGGCCATTGATGAGGCAGTGGTCACAAACCTGGCCAAGTTTGGTGATCATGAGCTGGTGGATGTGTCAAAGGAGGGCGTGCAACTGGATGATGAGGCAGCACAGAAGAAGGTAACCTCATTGCTATTTCACTGCTGTATATCGCGGTACAGCGGCCTGCTTTATGTTGAGCAGTGGATCTTGTTTGCAGCAGCCGCTAGTAGTGTTCAAGTTGAGCATGATAGTGTATCCTGATGTATGCATAGCAATGCTTCACTGGAGCCTTTGATGTGTTGGTCCTTGGCTGCGTGCCACTGGCCTGCAGCCGCTCAGCTGCATGACCCACAAACCTGGAATAGTTCTGCTTATTAGTGGCCGTTTTGCAATCTGCAGAGGCTGTTCACACCAGAAGTGCCTGCGGCCAGTATACAGAAAAGAACATCCTTTGATGTTGTAGCATGTATGTCACCTTGTTCTTCTCATCATGTGCATGCCGCACCTCTGCTGTTATCCTGCTGCACAGCTTGATGAGGCGAACAAGGAGCTGAAGGACTTGCTGGTCTTCCTCAAGGAGAGTCTGTCAGACCGCATTGAGAAGGTCACACTCACAAACAGGCTGTTGGACTCACCCTGTGCCCTGGTCACCTCAAAGTTCGGCTGGAGTGCCAACATGGAGCGCATCATGCGCAGTCAGGCCATGGGGGACAACAGGGCCATGGAGTACATGCGGGGGAGGAAGATCCTCGAGGTCAACCCAGATCATGAGATTGTGCGGGGCATCAAGGTAAGCTAGGGCCAGCGCCACGGGGGCAAGTGTGGTAATGGCTGTTGACCCGGTGACCAGCAACTGAGCATGTCTGTTGCATGCTGTTGTAAGCGGAGTTGAGGAGTAGTGAACATCAGTTTCAGAATGTGAGATCACCAGATGTGCAGCTGTGTGGGAGTTTGGTGCCACTGTGTGTTTTACCACTTTAGCAGGTCGTGAGGGAGGAGTGATATTGCCTTTGATGAGACTTCCCAATTGACGTCTGCCCAGAAAACATTGGCAGGGTCTGGCCCAAGGAAGGAGATAGTTGCAAAAGCCTGAGACGCACCCGTCTCATGCTTTTGCATTCTGGAGCTGCTGCAGTACCTCCTTCCTTGGATGTCTGATGTAACAACTTTTCTGCGGGGTACACCTGTTGCTGCACATGGTGGCCAGGGCATCATCTCCCTCTGATCAGAGGTCCCTTGGGCAGCCTGGCTTGTTGCTGTGTTACATCTGGTGTGTTATCTGCTGTCACTTGTGTGTTACAGGTGTTGTTAGATGAGGATGACAAGGAGCGTGCCCGTGACCTGGCTGATCTGTTGTATGAGACTTCACTTCTTACATCAGGGTTCAATCTGGAACAGCCCAAGGACTATGCCAGCAAGGTGTACACACTCATGAAGATCGCCTTGGGCTATGACCTGGGAGAGGAGGAGCCAGCTCAAGCTCCAGCAGCAGCAGCAGCAGCAGCAGCAACCGCAGCAGCAGCAGCAGCTGCTGGAGATAGCAGCAGCAGCAGCAGCAGCAGCCAGGAACCAAACATTGAGGCTGTAGAAGCAGATGTCGTAGTAGAAGGAGAGGGTGGGGATCCATGGGGGAAGAAGAATTAGGGGACAGTATCTAAGTGGTTTTCTGATTTTTCTGATGAGTACTGGACTGTAAGTGGTGAGTTCTGTGTATATCATAATGTCATGGCTTTGGCAGGTGAAGATCAAGCTGGGTATTGTTGGGCAATCAATAGTCTCTGTACAGCACATGTGCTGCCACTGAGTGAGGGTAAGCACCCTTTGTGCTTCCATGTTGTCCTGCTATAGCTGATGTCATGGCAGTGCAACTCATACTACATAGTAAGGAATGTCCATCTTGTCCATTCCGACCAGGGCGAAGGTGCTTTGACTGGGTTGTTGGTCTGCTGCGCTGCTGCTGAGTGTTCATGTGCTCCAGGCTCACTTGGTCTTCCTCGGTGTTGCAGTAGACGATACTGCTAACTCTCTAATTTTCAGCAGTCTCTCAGGCCGAGTATCATGCGCCTGTTATGCGCAGCCATGCTGGAGTGTATCATAAGGCCTAATGCTGCGCAGGCGTATACGCTGGGTCAAACTTGACTCCTTGGCTCCCAAACATCAGTGGCCCAGATGGGAGCCATCGGGTGGATAACGTTAGGGCCAACCAACTCAACTATGATGTTCTTGCGTTGTGCATGCATTATGCGCTTCGTTAATGCCAGATGGCCCGGGAAAAGTCCATCGTCCCAGCTGCTTGACTTCGGAACACTAGCTTCTTCTGATTTAATACGGTGAATGTAGTCGTTATTAGAGTCCTCCTAGCGCTATTATCTCGGACTGAGCTGTGGCGCATTCGCCCCTGCTGGTGTAATGGGGATGGATGTCCGGGACCGAATGCAGCATCTAGGCCGCAGGGCTCTTAAGGTTAAACCCATACAGGAGATTGCGCTGGTTCATGGCTGCAAATATCAGCTGAAGGTCAAATTTGCTACTGGTGTAGGAGCCTGAGGACCTTACCATCCCACACGGCACCCAAACAGCAGAGTGTCACAAGCCCATATCCACGATCCATGTCAAAGTTTTGGTGCGTATGCTGTCATGCGAAGATGAAAGTAGCGGCTGCTATTAAGTGTACGCCTGTCAGCTGGTCTCAAAGATGTATTGTGCACGAACCTTACTCTCTCACATGTCTTGACTGCAGAAGCATGGTTGGGGGGAAGGTCGGCTGCCAATGCCTGCCTTTGTGGATGTCCTGACAGTGAGTAGGTCTAACCCAAGTCGGATTTTTTTGGCGCCTTGCTCTTGCACAACAACAACATATATTTCATAGTGCAGAGAGTACGGACAGGGCAGTTGGCAACTGCTGTTGACGGTGACTGTGCAAGCACAGCACAATCATACTATACAGCACTACTAAACAACAGTACTACACCAGATGTTAAGGATGAGCAATGTTCAGCAGAAGAAACAGTGTTGCATGCCCTTCATACACCCATTTCCAACTTTGTTGCACTCTGTACCTTGTGCATCAAGGACCGTGACTTAGAAGCCAGGCAGCAACAGAAGCAGGCAGATTATGAAGCCTTGCGAATCAAAGCAGCTGCCAGAGCAGCAGCAGCCGCCAAGCTGGTCAGGGCACAGAAATTGCAGCCACATCACCAGGTAAGGGAAGTTCATGCACAACAACAGGCAGTGCAATGCCCAATGAGCCTGACTTGGCTCGTTACCCGGCCGATTACACTCGTGTAGGTTACAACTTGAGCAGCTTGTTCGTTTGGTCTGCACAGGTGTAGCTGGCTTTGCATTTCAGATTGCCGCAGCCTCAATGTTTGCACCTGTACATGCTGCAGCTGGACACCCTGAAAGCTCGTGCCAGAGCCGCTCGCAACTTCAGTGCCGAGGTGGAGCGTAGGAATGCTGGGCTGCTGCGGAAAAGTGCACCAAACACACCCGTCAAGGCTGCTGCTGCTGCAGAGGATGTTGAGAAGCAGGTGATGCTGCAGCTCATCAACTGCCAGCTGCAATTGTGCTGCAGCAGCAGCATGTGGTAGAGCGATCTGATCTCGATCAAGCTATTGCATAGCAGAAACTCAGCAAGAGCTTTGAGGATCGTGCTATGGACACTCTACAGCACCTACTTGATAAAGGCTGCCTTGGACTTCCAAGGGCCAATTAGCAAGTCACTGACGACAGAGAGACAGCGACTCGCTCTCACTCGACTTCTGTATGCAGGCTTTCGAGCAGCAAAGCAGAAAATTGCCAGTTATTGAGCGCCATACACCTGTGCAGACCATTGATGGTGTGTCGGCGGCGTCATCTGCTGCAGCAGCAGAGACAGGGCATGATATCACAGCAGCAGTGGATTACAAGGGTGTTGGAGGGCGAGACAGAGTCCAGTGTGATGCACTGGCTGTTGTTCGTGCTGACGTGGACACTGCGCCTCCGACAAACAACTCACAGCAGTGCCAGCAACAGACGCAGCAGCAAAATCAGGCAGAAGTAGCAGCGTCAATGATGCGGCAGCGGTCCGTGCTGGAGGTGGCGCAAGAGGCATCTCTTGAAGAATCATCAGCGGCTGCTTCATGTGAACAGATTAACATCCTGGTCCCTCCATCCAATGAAGCAGCAGCTGCAGCAGCAACATCAACAGCAGCAGCTGCAGGAGTGGGCCAAACTGAAGCAAGCATGGAACTTGGAACAGCTGGTCAACACATTTCAGCAACAGCAGCAGCAACAGCAGCAGCAGCAACAACAGCAGCAGCAGCAATAATAGCAGCAGCAGCAACGACATCATCATCATCAGCAGCAGCAGCAGCGCCACGCGCAGTGTCACCTGGCAGGAGACGTCCATGCAGCAGCAGCAGTGAAGCCAGCAGCAGGTTGCTTGCCTTTGCCAGAGGGCCCACACTGCAGTCTGCAGGCAGCCGGCCTTGCACACCTGGCATCCAGCAGCAGCAGATGTCGGGGCAATGGTCTGCACCCTCACCATGTGGCACTGGTGCTTGCACACCTCCAACAAGCAGCAGCTGCTATGTCAGTGCTACAGCGCCACATTGGTCACCTGTACCGCCAGTCACTCAGCTGATCAAGCCTGTGGTGGTCAAACCAATGTGAGGGTGCTTGCTGCCTCAGCTGCCTCCGGTAGTAGTGCAGCAAGGAGAATTGAGCCCCGGTGCTGCATTTGCTGCGTCGGGGTCATGCATGCCAGTAGCATCCTGCTGATCTAGCTGCACAAGAGTGTGCATTATAGGCTTGTGTGCCACTGAGTGCTGGTGTTGTGTTCATTAGCTGTAATGCTGCTCGTTGTCCTGTTGTGCAGTATTGCTCTGCCTGTACATGCTGTCAAAGCACAGCCACACGTGCCAGCATACCTGAAGCCGCCGCCGCAGCAAGCCAGGCTGGACAGCAGGCCATCTTGGCAAGGAAATGGGGAACACAGCACACTGTCACCTGCAGGGGCAGGCAGCATCAGACGCATTGCTGGTGCAAGCCTGGTGCTGCACCAGAGCGTCTGCAACAGCAAAAGTAGAGCGACCTCTGTTGCCAACACAGCAAAGCAGGTGGGCCACGCTGTCAGCCTTCTGTAGAGCAGTGTATCTGTCACAACAGCAAATAAGGCACAGGCTCATGCGACAAGCAGCACGGTGCACGCGGATGTGAGGCAGTGTAAACCGTGATTCTTATCTGCAGATTGCTGAGGGAAACAGTGCAACCCTTCACAGCTGGTCGTCAGTGTGATGCACTGTCATTGCAGCAGTCACTACCAAGTTGGCGTTCACCTGACAGATCCTCATTTGTCCTGCTGCCCGCTTGCCAAATGCACTTGCTTGTTGCGACACGTTCCAGACATCAGCGATGACGTGCATATTGTCTCTAATGCGCTGCGCAGATGCAGCACCAACTGCTGCTTACTTCCTTGTGCAGCTGTGGGCATGGCACCTCCCCGCTGGACCCTGCATATCCCAGCCGCTGCTGCAGCAACTGTCCCCTGTATGACAATCCTGAAGGGTGGAGGAGACTGGTGATGGGCCTGGGTATCATAAATACCAGTGACTGACCAATTGTTGAACCTTCCAAGCTATTTTCTAGCTGTCTTGGCCAGAGGTGCTGAACAGTAATATGTTCAGTACCATATCGGTAGTACTGCAGAATATCTTAAGGTCAGGCTGACCATTGCTGCTGGGTATTGAGTTGGCTCCCAGCCCTGGAAGCACTCCTGCCAGGCACCAACCTGATGTACTAAGCAATGATGCCAGTAAAGCATCTAATGTGAGAAAGTTTGGAATTTCAAGGACAAAGGTTGTCAAGCAGGCGCTTGTGAATGGTGCTGAGGCCAGAGCAGTATACCACACAGCAGGAGCTGCCAGCAGTCTTCAGCGTCACTGAATTGACATGTAAGCAAGTAGAAATAGCATATATCTGGGTTCACCTTACGTGGCTGAGTCCATGAAGTTTTGCCTCATTAAATTGCTCCGGGCCTGGAACGTTGGTTGTCCTGGTGGCCATGGCCACCATACACCAAGGATTGTTGCTTTGGGAGCTCACAACACCATGATGCGCGACCCAAGGTTACTTTCCATGCATGCCAAGTAAAGTGTGAGGCAAAAAACAGTACCTCAATTCCCGCCATATCATATTCGGCGAAAAGAAAGAGCACAGCTTGCCTGAATGCAGGGTCCCCTCCTGTACAATTTGCAGCAGTCACGTTTGTGAGTTGTCATGTAGGCATCCATCATGGAATGGTTTCTTCTTGCTCCTATCAGCTGGTAATACCTGCAGCCAGTACAAACAATTGGTCAGTCACTGTACCACAGTGCCAGACACCAAGCATACATGGGCTCAAGGGCAGAAACCAGCGAGGCCTCTGACGCCTGGCTGCAAATATTTACCAAGTCCTTCAGTGAAGGGTCACTGTGACAGCGGCCGGTTGGTCTGATCGACTCAAGGCTTACTTGCAGCCAAATCTACATAAGAGACATTGTTGTTTCATAAGTAACAATTCATACTGCGTCCCAACTTAGTGGAGCTGCTCACTATGCCACGACGACGGCATAACATCTACGAATACTGTTCGGCGGCGGTCGACGGGGCGCTCGATCGTGGAGTGCGGGACCGTCGTAAACGGTGCGGAGCAGTCCATGAATGAGGGGCAAAAAACATGTTAAGTTGGTAAAATAATAGTGAAAAAACAACAGTATGCCGGTGCCACTTGCAGTACAAGACAACCCGGCTGTGCCGAGAGGGCCACTCGCGAGTAACCGATCGGTTGTACCCCAACCGGCGCTGCCATCTCCTGATAGCGGGACAATACCCCTGCAGCAGAACATGCAACTGGGGCAGTGTCGCGTTATCGCCTGATCGTCAACTATCCACTTGTTACAACTGTTGAGAGACATGCCTCATACACGGCATGCCATGGTGTCCAGGAGGAGGGGCATCCCCAGCAAGGTGCACTGAGTGTCATCTTGGCACTGCTCAGTAACAATCTTTGGCATCGTGTCAACCATGGCTGTGGTAGCTGCTCATTACAAGTGCACTCCCCATGTGGCAAGCTGTGCCATGCTCTGCTCATCCAACGCAGCAGAAGGGTCGTAGGTGGCTGTGCTCTGCGTGGTTGGTTGTGTTGCTGCTGGTTGGCCATATGGGTACTGGTGCTGGTGTTGCTCATAAGTATGTTGTGGTGGATGTCCATATGGCTGCTGTGTGTGAGCTGCCTGCAGGTGTTGCTGCTGCATGTACTGCTCATACTGCTGCTGATAAGGGTTGGAAACTGGAACAGCAGAAGGAGGTGCAGTGCTGTGATAAGGCTGCTGCTGTTGCTGTTGCCCATAATGCTGCTGATGTTGCTGCTGCCCATATTGCTGCTGCCCATATTGCTGCTGCTGCCCATACTGCTGCTGATAAGGGTTGGACGCTGGACCAGCAGACGGTGCAGCACTGTGATATGGGTGCTGCTGCCCATACTGCTGCTGCTGCTGCTCATACTGCTGCTGGTGCCAAACGTGGTACTGAGGGTCATGCATGGCAGGGGGTGGCCCGCTCCACTGCTGCTGTGCTGATTGCCCCAGTGGATAATATCCTGCAGGTGGCTGTTGTTGCTGATACCCAGGCCATTGCGGGTGTGCTGGCTGCTGCATAGATTGTGTATCTACAGCAGCTGCCGCCTGAGGCTGGCTGTGAGCTGCTGCTGGTGTCACTGCTGGTGTCACTTCAGGGGGTGGTGCACCTGGGGGGAGAGGAGGTGCACCTGCTGGAGGCTGCCAGTACACCTCTGGCTGCTGCTGCTGCTGCTGCTGCTGGCTTTGCCAAAGATGACCTTCAGCTGAACTTGTTGCTGTCTGCTGACCGGAAAGTTGAAACTGTGCAGCAGCAGCGGCAGCTGCCACTGCTTGGTGTGCACTTGGGTGGTTTTGGGTTGCCACAGCAGCTGCTGCCTCCTGTTCTGCCTTGACTCCCGCTGCTTCTTGCTGCTGCTGCACCTGCTGCTGTGCAAATTCAGCAGCAGACATTGCTGGAGCAGCATAGTGTGGCTGAGGTTGCCGGCGCTGCTGCTGCTGCTGAGCTGGCATTGGTGACGCAGGCTCTTGATGCACAGATTGCTGCTGCTGTTGCTGCTGTTCCTGGTTATGATGCTGCAACCATACTGGCTGCTGGAGCTGCTGCATAGCCCACTGCTGTTGCTGGTGGACTCCATCACTTGCACCCGCAGCTGTGGTCTGCCCCAACATGTGTTCGGGCAGCAGAGGCTGTGGCACTGCTGCTAGCATCGCAGCAGAATGGAAAGGCATGCCACCATTGCTTGGTGGGCCACCTAGGACACTGCCTAGCACAGCCAAGGCAGCTTCAGCTATGGCTGTTGCTGTTGCATTGGCTTGAACTGCTGCTGCTGCTGCTGCTGCGGTCACCTCCCCAGGCTTATCAGGGGACGGCGTATAGGGCACAAGACCTTGTGGCGCTGCTGCTGCTGCTGCTGCAGAACTGGCGACATCACTGACAGGCAGTGGTGATGCAGCAGTATGTGGGGCTGCATTGAGGGCAGCAATGCCAGCAGCAAAGTCCCTCTGCACATCACCACTTCCTGCTGCTGCTGCATTAACACTTGAGGGACCGTTGTAGACTGCTGCTGCTGCTGCTGCTGGTACTGGTTGTCCCCCAGCTGCCGCGGCCAGTGCTGCCTGCAACGCACTCATGTCCCGCCCAACAGCAGACACAGGGGCAGCAGCAGGGGCTGAAGCAGTAAATGGAGTTCCAGCAGCATTGATGACAGCTGCGTAGGAGGGAGACAACTGCAATGTACCCACCTGCTGCTGCTGCTGCTGCTGCTGACGATGATGATGGAGATGCATTGGGCTGTCTCCCATGCCTGCTGCTATGATACCAGCAGACTCTTGCATCAGCGCTGCATTGCAGCCAGCTGCTGCTGCAGGAGGCTGGTGCAGCTGCTGGTGCTGCTGCTGGTGCTGCTGCTGGTGCTGCTGCTGCTGGTGCTGCTGCTGGCGCATCATGGGGCGATGGTGCACATTGACAGGTGTCCCTGCAGCAGCTGGGACAAACACAACCTGCTGCTGCTGCTGGTGGTGCAATGCTGCTGGTGCTGGTGGGCCACTGACCACAAGAATCTGGCCCCCAGCAGGAGCACTAGGAGCAAAGCCCGGCCTAGGCAGCAGGATACTGCCAGGCGCCACACCTTGCACCATGTGTGCTGCTGCTCTGTGCGTGATCTGCACTCCCTCGGGTTGTGCTTGAGGCAGCTGCTGCTGCTGCTGCCCTTCAAGGTGGTGTTGCTGCCCTGCACTTCCCACTACCAACACTGCAGCTGGCAGCTGTTGGGCACTGGTTGGTGCTGCTGGCTGTGCTGATGGCACAAGTGACGGCTGCTGCTGCTGCTGTGACTGCTGTTGTTGCGGCTGTGACTGCTGTTGTTGCTGCTGCGGCTGTGACTGCTGTTGTTGTGACTGCTGCTGCTGTTGTGGAGGCGGATGACGCCTTCTGGCTTGCCGGACTGAGATATTATGGCCACGCAAGGGGGCATTATTCCTCCATCTTATCGCATCACTTGCCTCTGCAGCACTGCTGAATTCCACAAATGCCTGCAGCACGCCATTCCTGGTTGTCCCCAGGCGACAATGCACAATGCCGCCCGCTGAGCTCAGCAGATCAATCACTTCACTCCTAGTAACATCAGCTGGCAGCCGATCAACATACACGGTACAGGGATCGAGGTCTTGCTGCTGCTGCTGCTGTTTTCCGCTGCCAGGAGCTTTGGCAGCACTGCTTCCAGCGGCAGCAGCTGCATCTCTGACGACTGTTGTGTGCTGATCTGCAGATGATGGCACTGCTGCTGCTGCTGGCCCTGCTGCCCCTGCACTGCCTCCACTGCCTGCTGTGGTTATCCCTGGTATGACAGCAGCAGGTGCACCAGACAGGCCTGCAACGCCAACAGACCCTGACTCAAACAGCACAGCAGGCCGCTTTGCTGCTGGCTGCACCCCCTTCTGCTGCTGCTGCTGTCCCTGCACGTTGACTCCAGGTTCTGCTGCTGGTGCTGCTCGCTTCTTGCCATGTAGCCCTGGGAAGATGCCGCCAGATGCAGCCCGGTTGAAGTACTCATCATGTGGTAGTGGTGTCTTTGTGAGCAGGACCCTGTTGCTGCCCTCCTGTGGGATGCAGCTGATGTTTTTGTTGACTGCCTGTATCAGGGCCAACAGGGTGTCATGGCCCAGCAGCTTGGGGTCCAAGCGCTTCTGCTCCATTTCCTCAAAGTCTGAGTACACCTGCAGGAGGTTTAAACAGGTAGGGTGATCAGGGCAGCATGCAGCAGCTGCCGAAGGCTGCTCGGCCAGAAAGGTTGACTACTATGACTGCTAGCGCAACATGCAGCCGACATAAGTATCTCACAGACTGCCACAGCTTGGCACTTACCAGGAGTCAATCAATCAGCGTATTTAACGGCATTTGCATGCAGTCATGATCGCTCGTAAGCAGGTGGGACCACAACCGACAATGTTGCAGAGAAGGAAAAAGCCCAACGCCTGATGTATGTTCATCATGCCACCGCACCCCACATTTCCTCAACAATAATTTGGCAGATTTACATAGCAAGGAAGACAAACAGCTTGTGCCCTTGTCCCCTAGGCCTGTGAGCCCACCTGATCAAGGTAGTAGGGGTCCTTCAGTGACGACTTGTACCCGAGGATGGTCTTGAGCTTGGCGACACAGTGGGCGACCACATCACACACCGGGAGGTCAAGGTTAGGCTCACCTTCACCTCCAGGACCAACACAGACAGCAGCAACAGCAGCAGGAGCAGCAGCCGCTGATGCAGCAGCAGCCGCTGGCCCTTGTGAGAAAGCTGACACTTGGTGCTGCTGCTGCTGGTGCTGCTGCTCTTGATGTTGTCTCTGGTTCTTCTGCATTTTGGGCTTCTGCGGCTGTGGCTGCTGCTGTGCTTCATGGTCAAGCTGCTGCTGCTGCTGCTGCTGCTGCTGGATGTTTGCTTGCATCATGCCTTGTGCAGCACCCCACTGCTGTTGCTGGGCCGACATACCAGGCATCATGTTCCCTTGCATACTCATTCCCAGGCCAGGTATCTGCACGGCTGGCATGCCCATCATACCAGCTTGCGTCATGCTGGTGCTGCTGGGTGCCCCCATCACCCCGCCAGGCAGACCCTGCATGGCCACACTCGTGGAGTTCATCAGCCCCATCCCAGGAATGCTCTGCACCTGTGGCATGTACTGCTGCTGCACTTGCTGCTGCTGCTGCTGCTTCCGCCCTGAGCCTGCTTGCTGAACAGGCATCTGCTGTTGCTGCTGTGGATTGGGTCCTGTTTGCTGCTGCTGCTGCTGTTGTTGAGGCTGTCGTCTGCAATTGGCCAGCTGCTGCTGTGCAGATGATTGCTGCTGCTTCTGCCACAATGGCTGCTGTCTTGATGATGTGGCCCCCGCATCATCCTGCACAACAGGAAGCCCTGAGGGTACTGCTGCTGTTGCTGCTGTTGCTGCTGTTGCTGCTGTTGCTGCTACTGCCTTGACCTGTTCATCCAACATGTCAAGGATCTCCAGCTTTGTTTTCTTCACCAACTGGATTGTTTTGAGCTCCAGGAAGTCGCCTAGAGGCTTCACCATATTATGAGGCTTGCCACTTGAATCTGCAATAGGCACAAAGATACCAAAGACACCTGCTGCAGTGAGCCTAGATGTCAGCTGGCCACACTGCAGGTCGTGCACTCAGGTCAACCATCTTGTTGTGCACAATCTGCTGTTCGCACAGCCTCGATTTGCTGCTGTATTAACCAGTTTGCATCATGTGACAACCACCCCCCTGCCCTTGACGCTCCCACCCTCCTGAAGTGAATTCAGCAGCAGTTGAGGTTGCTTGCTGCAGTGACTCGGGCAGCAGGTGTGCTCAGCAGCATGGCCAGCAGCAGTCATCTGCCACAGCAGCTACCAGCTGAGCAGAGTGTCGCAGGCTGCCGCACCTCTGATCTCCAGCACACTGACCATCTCCCTGAAGTCCGGCAGAGTGACCAGCTGACGCAGCGTCATGCAGCCGGCAAGGTCAGGTTCAATCCTGGTGTCAAAACTGCAGGCAAAAGGAGAGAGCCAGTACACAGCTGCTCAGTGGATGTGACTTCCACAGTGCATTTTTATAAGTACTTTGCTGGCTGCATGTAGCTTGATTCAACGACCAGGACAGGGAAAATTGTTGCAGTTTCTGCTGCTGTCTGGGCCAGACCACATGCTTGGGGTTGACAGGCAGTCTCCCACACTGTGGCGGTTGAGAATTCCTTGGGCTGCCAGCAACATGCATCACATCCCAGCTGCAGTCCAGCAGCCTCAGGCACCGGCGTCATCAGATGCAGGTGTGTTGCTGAGCCAGCCCCACCTCTCACTGAACCCCTCCTGCAGTTTCTCCAAGGGGAACATTGGTGCTTGATTCACACCCTGGCGCAGCAGCTCCTGGTGCATGAGGACAGCGCCATAGCATGCATCCAGCAGCGCAATGTGCATCCTGCACATGAACTGCTTCCTGGCAGGTCCAGTGGCTTCTGCTGGTCGCTGCTGCCTGGTACAGACAGCTCCTGCTGTTGCTGCAGATGCATTGATGTGGTTTGCTACACTGGGCAGTGCTGCAAGTGCTGGTGATGGTGCAGCTGCAGCTGAGGTCGATTGCTGTCCTTGTGGCGCTGGACGGCCTGTAGCTGCGCCATGGCCGCCACTGCGTCGGCCAAAGGGCTGAGGCTTTGCCGATGGGTTGTCTGTCGCGTCAGAGGTGCCCCTGGCCCACAGCGGGTGGCGGGACTTTCCGTGCTGCATCAGCCTGTTGTGGCGCTTGTAATTGCAAGCTCTGGCATAAGTAAGGTTGGTTCAATGCCTACAGGCGGCCTGTGTGATTACACGGAAATTTAAAGTCCATGGAACGTTGGTTTAGTGCAAATCAGTTGAGGGTATTGAGCAGTCAAGAAAGCAGGGCAGGTTGAACTCACGACCTGCATTGCTGCTGGCCGGCTTTGATGCCTTGGACATCCTTGCAACAAGCTTCTAAGTGGTTCTGCTGTTCTGCAGGCCTTACGCTGCACGGGTTGGACATACAAGCAGGCAGCTAGCAGCACTGTGGGCAGCGTGCTTGATGGCGGGCATCCGCGACAGCACCTACCACACGAGATCTCTAACATAAGCCTCCTGGTTGTTAATTGATGATCTTGTGGGTTCAAAGGCATGTCAACTGTTCCTGTGAACTCAGCACGAGGGGTATGGGCAGTCGGCACCGCATGCGGTTGATCAGAAGTTCTTAGCAATATCAGTCCAGGAGCAAATCAGCCTGTAATCACGGACAAGCTGAGGGCAAGGATGAAGTTTCTGATATGGAATTCAGCCGGGTTGCCAGCGGTACCATCTGCCTGACCCGGTCTGCTTGCCCATCCGTCATGGCAGATTTTCGGTTGCATTCTTGAGAGCTGTACGTGTACTTTGTAACTTGTGCCACCTCTCGAGGTCCCGTCGTGTTGGGTGCTGGCTGCTGGGCACGTCGACCTAGTGCTCAAAATATATTTGTGATGGCCCAAACAGGAGCTGAAGAAGCTCAGGCCGCAGCAGCAGCCATGGCCATGGTGAGGGGCCTGCAGATACAGCACTGCCCAAAGCAGCTGAACATACTATCTCTGCCAGGAGCCTGATTCGCTCATTGCGTTGACTTCATAGGCAGCTACTGAGCTGGAGTACCGAGTAGAACTCTTGAACAGGTATACCTGAACACTGCAATCTCGTTCAGAGGAATGGCTGCCTGGCTGCTCATCTGATTACTGACCTGGTCATGTCTCACACTGCAGGATGGTGACCAGCTGTCATGACAAGTGTGCAGCAAAGCCGTGAGTAGGCTGCTGCAGCCAGCAATGAACCTCAGTGCACCCATCTATGGCACATCAGCATAATCTGCCACCCACACTGCTGTCAGTGCTTTCATGAGTGGGTGACAATGTGCTACAAGTACACATCTGACTTGCATACTGCATTGTATGCAGGTACAAGGAGGGTGTATTGAGCGTTGGTGAGAGCAGCTGCGTTGACCGCTGTGCAGCCAAGTACTGGCAGGTGAGTTGCACAAGTTCATCAATGGAGCAACCTGCTGCAGTTCACCGAGTACCAGCTTCTTCAGCAACGCAGTGTGTAAGCATGTCCATGGAGTTTTGACATGGCGCAGCCATGTACACAGCAACAAGAATGTGTTTGTTTTCAACAGTGAGATCATCAGGCGCAATTCCACTCCATGACCCATCAAACTACAGCTGTGTGCAGGGCTGCCCCTGTGTGTGACACATCTGCTGCATTCTCCACACATAGTCAAACTGTTACTGCTTGCTCTGCCTTGCAGGTGGTAGCCATTGTCGGGCAGTTATTAGGATCCGGGAAGTAAGCTCAGCTGCAGTGGTGTTTGCAGCATTGCCTGATGTCAGTCTTTGTCCAGCAGCAACTGTGACTTTCTTTCAGGCGATCTTTCTCTTTATGCAGCCGTTGCACTCCTAACAGTACCCAGGCAGCATGTAGCTCAGACAGCTGCCAGAGGCACATGCTGCCTGGTGCTGCAGCAGCTGCAGAGTTCGTTGGTGTGCTGCAGCGACTCTTCAGCAGACCAGGGCTGTAGCTGCCGACTTACATTAGCATAGTCTATTGAGCAAGTAGCAAAGCCACAGCATGGTTTTTGCCTCAGGCGGACACCTTATGAGTTGCTGGATGCATCACTGATGCCATCAGTAAGTTTGGCAGTTAGCAAGGGCTTGTTCAACCAATGCATATGCCTGTGCTGCAACTGGCAGCATAATGCATTACACAACGTTGTGGAAGAGATTGAGCCCACGCAACATTGGATGAGCTGGCAAATGAGCTGACACATTGTGTCAAGTGTGAAACACTCTGTACCACAAACCCATTCTGGTCCTATCAGCCTGATAGTATTGGATACTAGTGGTATCTTTTGCGATTGCCTGGTTACCTCAGTGTTGTCGACTTCAAAGCAAAAAGAGATAAAGTCCATGCAGCACTTTAAATGAGCTGGCACATAAGCTGACATGCACGCATATGCAAAGGGCCTGCCAAACTGTTCCAATGATTCTGCATCACCCGGTAGTGCTAGCCTGGCACGTACTACATTGATAGTCTTGATTACTTGAATTCAAGGCAGCCACTTTGTCTGTCTGCATGTCTGACTGCGCAGCATGCTGTAAAGCACATGTGCCGGTTGGCAACTACTGTCTGCAGACTGCAGCTTCAGGTGGTGAGTAACGTTCAACCGATAAAAGACTCATCAGACGACAATGCAACATGTGACGTGGTGAAGTGTGGCAATCTGGAACTAGGATGGATAAGCACTGGTCATGAAGGGCTCATTGAGCTGCCACACCAGCGTGTCAGCCGTCTTGCTAAGACTTGCTCTTTGCTATTTGCATCCAAACACAACCGACTTATTGTCAAAGAAAATTTGCTGCCTTACCTAGAAGCCATCTAGCCAGTCTTCTAGGCTCTGCTTTTTGCTGCCACCCCGACTTGCTTTGGTAGTACTGCTGCTGTTCTGCTGCTGAGGCCTCTGCAGCACATCAGCAATGAAGGGCCATACACTCTGTCAGAATATTGAAGGCTGGTCATGCACAGCCGGATTGTCCTGGTGGACGAACAATCCTGCCAATTGCTCAAAGGCATTCATTCATCCCGTGAGAGTAATATTGTTCAAAGCAAGCTGACCAGCCAAGGAACTGACCAGCCAAGATGAGTCGCAACACCGCATGTCAGTGCATTTGCCATTGCATCTCAACTTGTTGCATGGCTCAATTTCTTTTACACTGCAGTTGGCTACACCAGCTGGCTACAGTCAGTTCCAGTACATGCTCTTCAGGCTCACACAGCAAAGTTCTGATGATTTGTGCAAAGTTTGCGGGCAGTCTGGTCTACTTGCAGTGACAGCCTTCAAGCAGAGCAGGACCACAAACAGCTTCCCCGGGCCCTCCCAAATACAGACAAACCCATTGAAGCAGCCAAAAACTGCAGTTGCCCGCAACCATTCACCTGCGGTGGTTTGGTGGCTGCTCTGCTTGACTCCAGCAAATCACCTAATGCATTATCATCGCCATCTCTGACGGCTGCCGCTGATGACTTGATATTCAAGTGTGCTGCTGCTTGGCGTGCTGGTGGCAGGACAGCTGATGTGGCTGTGCCTCCTGCTGCCCTGTCAGGCAAAGTGCGATTAGGCAGCGATCTAGGCTCTACACCACCACTGCTCTTGCTGGTGCTGTGGCGATGGCTGGTGGGGTACTGTGCAAGACCTGTATTGGGTACAGTCTCTGCTGTGGCTGTACTCACTTTGTCATCTTCTGACAGGTTTGTGCCCTTCAGTAGCAGCTGCAGCAGTACATTGTCATCATCTCCTGCTGATGCTGCAGAAGCTGTTGCATTGTATGGTGCTGCTGCGACCTGTCCTGGAGTTTGCATGTTGGTGCTGCTATTGACAGTGCTGATATTGCTGGTTGTAGAGGTTTCCTGTTGACTGGCCCCCTGCTGCTGCTGCACGGATGCCGGAAATGACAGTTGCTGGGGCTGCTGAGGCACGGAGGCCTGCTGATATGCTTCGAGGGGCCTTGAAGCCTCCACAGGGTGGCTGAATCCCACCATGTACTGCTTGTCTAGACCAAGTAGCTCCGGCAGCGGCAGCTGAGCTAGTGCTTGCATCAGTAGTTCAGGCTCTAGTGCCAACTCCTGGAGCACACAGGACAGGATGTGGGTGTACTGCCTGCTGTGTTGCTTTCAGCTAACACTGTTTGACGTGTTACAGGAGTGCTGCTTGACACCCCACAGCCGTGGAAGGTGCAATGCAGGAATCCAAGCAGTTTGAGCTTCTCAGCAAGGTTCAGCTCCCAATGACTTATGCCAGGGCCAGGCACGAGCCAAGCTACAGAATCATTTGCTTGCCCACCTGTTCCACAGCTGAGACATCCACAGGAGGTGGTTCAACGTCGACTGTTTCTATGAAGCTTCGATATCTGGAGTGCGCTTGTGCATAGAAGTGCTCAGTCTCCCCAAGCAACTGATCGAGGTCTGCTCCTGCTGACTGGCGTACCACCTCTCCTTCGGTCGCTTCCTCGCTATCAGATGCCTCGTATCTGCGGCAGAACAGTTGCAACAACAAGAGACTCACAAGGCCAAACCACGGTGGTGTCGCGGGGGAGGTCAAAGCAGCAGTGTGGTACAGAGATTGGGGAGGTACCTGTCATAGTTGCTCTGCAACTCAGGGGTGCGTGTCAAAGTTTCCGTATGCTGGCCTCTCCCCCTGCCTCTGCCACCATGCACGCGCTTCAGGTGCTGGCTGGACTTAAACTTGCTCCTTGCTGCTGCTTTCTCGTTGAACTCCATGCAGTTAGTGGCAGAGTGGCATTTCTGCCGGTATCATAAGGCTAATATAAACACAAGGTTGTTCGCTGCATGAAGTAGGGCCAGCAAAATAAGCACAACACTACAGCAGCTTTGTCACGATGGAGTGATGTGTCTCTGTCGTATGGCATTCAAGAGCCCTGCAGATGACAGCATCAGCTGCAATCATCAAAAAATAGCAGTTTCAAGGCCTTACATATACGCTCCTGACTGCTGCGCTGATGGTGTTTTCTGTTGGTAGCTGCCATACTGCAACCGCTGCCACGTGATGAACGATCACTTGTAATCAGCATCTTGCGCATGCCTTGTGCATGTATCTAACATCCAGGAACTTATACACGCTGTTGCTGCTGTGCGCAGCCCTCGCCCATCCCGAACCAGCTGCCACTGGTGAGCCTACCCCTCCCCCCTAACGGAGGCAGGTACTGACATGAGCTGACCAGCATCTGGGTTCGCAGGTGACAATTTGGTTGATGGAACTGGTACTTGGTCCTCTGCCCAGGTGCGCCTAGTATGCAAGTGATTTTGAGACCTGCCAGGCAGCAGTGGGACTGCAGCAGCCAAACTATCCTGGCCCCAGAGCAGACAGTTGAACCCGCCAGTGCATGCAGCGGTAAAGTTCGCAATCCTGATTGCCCTGCAGGATCTGGACCTCCAAACCAGCACTCGTAAGCCCTTTGAGTCTGGGTTTTCCCCTTATCCTGAATTCATTGATGGCCACAGCCCCAGGCACTCAGTTGATCAGCAACAGCAGCTTGCACTGCAGTGCAATTCGGAACAGCAATGCAGCAACACAGCAACAGCAGACGATCCTCACCAGGTACTGCCCAGTCAGCCTGCTCCTGCCTCGCCTGAACTACATGCAGCAGCACAACCAACCGCCGAGCACCAGTTACCCGAGCCAGCAGCCCAGCACGCAGGCCAGCAGGAACAGCAGCTGCCAGGCAATGCACAGCATTCAGCAGAGCAGCATGCAGGTGGAAGCCCACAATCACCCCAGGCATCCCCCCCACCAGCAGCAGGACAGGAGACAGCTCATGGAGTCTTATTGCAAGAATCTACAGCAGCAGCACCACTGCCAGTCACACCAGGGGACCAGAAACCCGCTGCTGCCACTCCTCCAGTGAGGCGGCTGCTGAACATGGCACTGCTGTCTGATGGTGCAAGTGTGTTGGCAGCGAATCCAGAAGCCAAACGCCCTGAGCGTGCAATAGACAAGGACATTGACTCTTTCATGAAGAATGACTGCAGCGCTGAGAAGTGGATGATCATAGAGCTGTCACAGGTGAGACCAGCAGCAGCACCATGTGCCGTACATGAAGCAGAATCTGGGCTGGCAGTTCTCAGCAGGGTGGTACATAGGGCTAGCTGGGCTTATTCAGGCCATCAGGCACAGCCCACGCCACTGTTCCTGCTACATTCCAACAGCTGTCACTTGCATGCGTAATATATGTGGGTGCATCAATCAGCATGGGGCTATCTCTGATGCCTTCTGTTGACGTTGACATGTAGATGATCTGCTTGTCAGACTGTTTAGGCCACAGCCCACTGCTTGTCTGCTGCAGCTTGGCACTGTAGAGACGATGAAACTCACCATGAAAGAGCTGTACAGCAGCAGGGTGCACACATTCCGTGTCTTTGGGCGATCAAGCCACCCACGCAAAGACGGGCCTGACCTCACAGCCAGCATCAAGTCTGATGCATGGCAGCTGCTGGGCAGGTTCACAGCAGAAAACAAGCGAGGAACACAGTCCTTTTCACTGCCGCAGCGCAGCAGAGTGCGTTACATCCTGCTCATGTTTGATACGCACTATGGCAGCGAGGCGATGTGCGCATTGAACATGATAGAGGTCCTTGGCGTCAGCGCAGCACAGGAGTTGGAAGAGGCATTAGCCATGCAGGAGGAGCTGGAAGCAGAAGAGCTCTTCCAGCACCTACAACAGCAGCAGGAGCAGGAGGAGCAGATGCAGGCTCAGCAGCAGCAACAGAAACAGCAGCAACAGCAGCAGCAGCCTGCTGCGGTCGGTGGTGGTCATGGAAAGGCTCAGGCTGGGACGCCTAGCAATGAGACTGTAGTAGTGCAGGAAGAGCAGCAGCCTGCAAGCGTTGCACCACCCCAGCGTCATCCACAGCGACAGCAAGACAGTCAAGTTGGGGCTGTAGCTGGCAGTGAATGGCTACAGGATCCTCGACAGCAACAGGTGAAACAGCAGACAGCTGCACGGGCAGACAGCAGCCCAGCAGGACATGGCCAGGTGACAGCTCAAGAAGACCACACGAGTCAAACTACAGTCAGAGCAGATGCACAAGGTGCAAGCAGTGGCAGCAGCAAGGACGAATTCATGACAGAACACCCTCAAGAGTCTCAGCTGCCAGCTGTGGTCAAGCCTGCAGTCACAGATCAGGATGTCATAGCAGTACCAGTAGCAGATGTAATAACACAGAGGCCGGGTGGCAGTGCGAGTGACACGGACAAGAGCCCCACCAGCAGTCCGGCAGTACCGCAGCAGCACACGCCAGCAGCAGATGTACCATCAGGGCCTCCACAAGCATCAGCAGGTAGCATCAGCCCAATGATGACTGATGGGTCTGCAGTCAGTCCTGCACCAGGCCAGCGCATTGGCGAGCAACTCCTTAGTCAACAGCTACAGCTACAGGCCCCTGTGCAGCAAGCCCCAAGTGCAGCCGCAGCGGCAGGGCCACAGGCTGGTGTACAGCAGTCTGTTGTTGGTGCATCGCAAACCTCAGAGCAGTCTGGCAGCATTTCACCAAGTGCTGGGTCAGCAGCAGCAGCTGCTGCTGCTGCTGTAGGTGCTCTGGCAGATGCAGCTGTGCATGGCAGGGTGTCTTCTAATGCTAGTGGCGAGGTGGCTGCTGCTTCAGGATCAACAAGCGGCTCTGGTGCATCAGCAACTATCCCATCTCAAACCGCAGTGAGCAAACAGATAGAAGTGCATGCTTTGTCTGCAGAGCAACAACAGTCTGTGGTTCAGCAGCCACCATTATCACCCCAGCAGCAGCAGCAGCAATCACTGAGCAGTACTGGGGCCATTCCTCAGCAACAGGCTCATCAGAGGTTGCAACCAGCTCGCGAACCAGCACTTGCTGGTGGCTCAGCCAAACCAAAACAAGCTGGCAATCTCTTTGATATTATCAAGTCTGAGATGATGCAGCTCAAACTGGAGCAAGGTAAGGTGTCAAAGAAGCTTGAAGGCCTGGGCAGACGTGGCAACGAGCATGAGCAACTTGCAGCACAGCTTCAACTGCAGCAGACGCAGCTGCTAGCACAGCTGGAGGCCTTGTCATCCAGAGTTGGACAGCTAGCTGAGCAGGTGGCCCAGGTTCATGTTGCGCAACAGTACAACACGCATCATAATCACCAGCACCATACGACAGCAGGCCCACCACACAGCAGTAGTAGCTCCGGTGGTGGCAGGCCACACCCGCATGCCATGCAAGGCAGAGGTGATGTACATGTGTCACCTGACATCAGCCACATAGGACCCAGACACTTTTCAGTGTGCAGCAATGTCGCAGTCACTGTCCCTCTGCTTCTGAACCCAAGACACCAGTGGCTGGTGGTAGGTATGTTGGCAGGCTCTGCTGTGTTGGGGTTGCTGGTACTGTTCTTTAACCCAGGAGGGAGCAAGCTGTCCTCCAGCCTGCGATTTGTGATTGGTGGCTTGGTGTTGGTGAATTTTGTTCTAGCTCTCCTGCTGAGCATGTACATTGTGCTGCTTGAAGGTCTGTTCAAGAGTCATCAGCAGGCACGTGCATACCAGCATGTCATCGTGTACGATACACTGCTGAGTGTACCAGCGCATCGGATGCTTGGGAATGGGTCAATGTAAGGGGACTGTACTTGCCGCAAGTGAGCCTATAGTGTCTGGCACAGCTGCTATTCCAGCTATGTTGTACTATCTTGGGCCTTAGAAACTGTCGCGTTTTAATCGTGTTCTAATCAGGGCCCTACCTATTCAACCATCTGAGCTGCTTGCAATGTGTGCCTTTGAGATTGCTGTAGTCCCGGACTGCCTCATAGTATCGTAGGCAGGCTGCCGTAGACTGTGCGGAACAGTCTGTGAAAGAGAGCCACTGGAATGCAACATTGGATGAGCTGGCCGCCACTGGTGAGGCTCATTGAAGAAGCGCTGAGGGGCTACTGGTGTAGTGTACTCCAGCCCGGCCTGACACAAACTTTGAATGTTTGCAAATGAGATGTGATGCTTACCTTATGCGATGACTGCCGCTACTGATGCTATCGGCTGCAGGAAGCTCATGGACCCACAAGCTTAAAGGTCTTGGCTGCAGCTGCAGCTCAGTGCTACCTAGTACGGCAGCCTAAGGCCAGTGCTGTGCATCGCGCCCTTTGAAACTACATGGAGGGTCTTGATGAATATGGACGAGGTAGATCTGACTATCAGGCACATGCGTTGCAACAGTGATTACGGAGTCGGTTGTTGCTCGCAATTAATGCGTCGCATTTGGCAGCTGCCAGCCACAACAAGCAAGAGATTTGCCAAAATCACCAGCATGGATGCATCCGGTAGAGCTTTCGATGCAGCGTGGCAAAGAAAGAGCAAGCGATCGCAACTTGTCCATGAAGTAGCTGTGGCATCCCAGGCAATGTCGAACATGCAAGAAATGCGTAATCGAACTCTAAAAGCACATGTAAAGTCCTAGTCACGGCCGGAAATTATGCTGAAACATATATAACAGTAGATTTGGGCTATCTGATTCGAGGCGAATTTTTGACCTGCTTGCTGAGCTTCGCCACAACAGCAATCAATGTCTCTTCTCAAAAGTTTTATTTGGATTGTATGAGCAATAACCCGCAGATGGTGTTGAGCTGTATCATTTGATACGTATCCACAGCTTCGTCAGTCAAAGCAGACCCGGATATGAGGTCAAAATATAATTCACAACCTATACTATGAGCCAACAACAGGGACCTGGGCCTCCCCAGCGCTCCCCTCCTCGAGGCGCAGCTGAGATGTCTGAAGGGGGCCCCACATCAAGTACAAGCATGGCTTTCAAGGTCTGTGCTTTTGGATATAGGATATGTGATCTTATGAATGTATCCGCTGTGGTTGGCATGTACAGGGACAATCACCTACACAAAGCACTTTTTACATGGGTGGTTCACGTTTCCTCGTCGGACAGCGGCACCCTTCCTCGATGCTTCTGTTCAAATCGCAGACAGGGCATTGTTTGTTGGTCGTGGCTTTTCTGAAGCATTGACCAGACTATCACGGGCAGCGGACCATCAGCCTATTGCAAACATGAGCTGGCGCTGAAAGAGGGCCCCGATTCATAGTGCTTATGAGCAAGCTGGGTGCAGTCTTCTCATGCGTTGTTCAGCACAAATACTGCGCGAACTAAACACCACCTGCCTCCCCTGTACTGCCTTGCTTTGCAGCAGAAGCGGCCTTACACAGTTACAAAGCCGCGCGAGAGGTGGAATGAAGATGAGCACCAGCGTTTCTTGGAAGCTCTCAAATTGTATGGCCGGCAATGGCGAAAAATTGAAGGTATTCTTCAGCAATGCAGGGTGTCCTCTCTGCCAGTAGCATGTGACAGAACAACTGACCACTCATTCTGTGTGCAGAGCACGTTGGAACCAAAACGGCGGTGCAGATCCGCTCTCACGCCCAGAAGTTCTTCAGCAAGCTCACCAAGGGCACGGCCTCTGAGAGTAAGATGCTGTAGCAGAGGACATTTGGGTGTTGATCAACCATGCAGCACGAAACCTGTCACAGTAGCACAGACCTCAGTGCTTGCTTATGACAGCAGCTCGTTTGGCCAAGACTGCACCTGCAAGCCCTCTCAAGACACCAGCGTCCCAAGTCTGCATGCATCTGTCCCAACAGCACAGAACCAGCTGGGCTGTAGCTGGTGGTTCTGTATGCCATTGTTAGTTTGCTTGTTTTGTATCTGTTGTGTATTTTTCTGCTAAGACCGGATGGTGTGCTGGCTGTGACTGGTGGTGTGTATGTCCAGGTGAGAGAATTGAGGTTCCACCCCCGAGGCCCAAGAAAAAGCCGCAGCGTCAAACACCTGCTGTGTCAGGTGAGGCCCTGTGGGGCACACGCGCAAGGATACTCCGGGGCTCCGTGAAGGGGTGTGAACCACCACCAATTGACAGCCACCAGCTTACAGCCAGCAGTTGAGAAGGGCGGGCCTGACGCTTTGGCTTATTATCACACAGCAAGGGCAGCCTTCACATCCATTTTGCCGCTAATCCTGTATCCCCTCTGTAGTTGTCTTATTCGTCCCTTGAAGCACTCCATGACCTCCGTCCCCTGGGTCCTAGTCTCTGCTGCATTGTCGATCCCATTTGGCAGCTTTACCTGTGCATCCTCATCAGCTCACCTGGATGATGATGCCCTACAGCACTGAGTGCAGTAGCTCACTGTCAGGGGGGCCAACATGCTGACTAGAACAGGCAGTATGTGGCTTTGGAGTGACCTGACTACGTATTTGACATTCTTCTGTGTTGTGCACCTCTGTGATAATCTGTTTCACTGCTGCTGTTGTCTGCAACTGTACATCAGGTCCCTCAGTGGTGCAGCAGTACAGTCAGCAGCAGCTCATCCAGCCTGCCCAGCATGCTTTGTTAGCGGCAGCTCAGCAGCAGCAGGCAACGCCTCACAATGCCGCAGGCCAGGCTCAGCAACTCCTGCAGCACCATGCCAACCCGCTGTGGCAGCAGCTCATGGGTGCAGGGCAACTGCAGCCACTGGCACCTTGTGGCAGCCCTCCTGCAGCACTGGCGGCAGCACTGGCGGCAGCTGCAGCAGGTAGTGGTAGTGGCAGTGGCAGTGGTGGCTCTCTGCCATTGCCAGGCCAGCTGTCCCTAGGACATGAAGCAGCAGCACCTGGTGAACAGTGGCACGGTCCTGGGCAACATGATGGCTTGAAGAGACACCACAGCCACCACCAGCAGCAGCAGCAGCAGGTGACACCAGCTGACAGTGGGGCAGCAGCACTGCAGGAGTTGCTGGGCACAGCAGCAGTACAGCAGCCCACAGGTGGTGAGTTGGCTGGCAACATGGCCAGGCGTATCGCTTACAACATGGCGCAGTGGGCACAGCAACAGCAGCAGGCGCCTTACGGACCGCAGATGCCAGCAACTCAAAGTGAAATGCGCACAGTTGAAGCTGTAGCAGCAGCAGCTGCAGCGGCGGCAGCGGCCGCAGCTACTGCTGTGATCCAGGCTGCAGGCGATCAGGTGCAGCAGAGAATCCAGGAGAAGGCAGCGATGGGTTTTCTGCCATTCCTTGTGCACCCACTGAGTGAGCTCATTCCTAGGAACCTTACCGACCCTGGCTGCCAGCAGCAGCAAGCACTGTTCCTGCAGCAGCAGCGACAGCAACAGCAGATCAACTCATTGGCTGCCCTCATCCCACAGCTGCAGCACCTGCAGATCATGCAGCAGCAGCAACAGCAGCAGCCAGTGCAGATGTCTGCCTCACAGCTTGCACAAGCCGAGGTGCCACCCCCTGATGCCGTGAAGGCTGCGGAGCTGCTGCTGCAGCAACAGCAAGATGGCAATGCCGCCAACAACAAGCAGCAGCAAGTGCAGACAGGCTTACAACAACAGCAGCAGCAGCATGCTGCTCCATCAGCCCAGGCTGACTTGGTGTCTGTTCAGGCCTCCAACAGACCGCCACAGACCGGCACAGCTGCAGCAGCAACAGCGGCAGCGGCCATGGAACGCGGTAGCCCAGCTATGCAGCACCCACCAGCGCTGGAAGGCTCAGAGCTGCTGGCAGCAAACGGCTCTCAGCGCTTCACTGCTGCAAATGGCTCAGGACAGCTACAGGCTTCTGCAGCTGTCCAGGACACAGTTGCAGCGGGCGGGAAGCCCTTGCCTGGCAGGGCTCATGACCCGTCAGGCGTCACAGCAGCAGCAGGGTTTGCGGGATTTGGCAATTCAGCGGTGCCAGGCCTGCCGAGTTTCCTTGCGCCTGGCGGCAGCAATGCCAGCAGTATAACACACAGGGCCATCACACCAGCAGGTCAGCTAGGTGGGCTGGGGTCAAGAAGCCTGGGGGGCAGCCTCATGGCCTCTGGCAGTGGCACTGGCACAGCTACTGCTGCTGGTGGTGGTGGTGGCTGCAGGGACAGCAGCAGCGGTGGTGGTGGTACAGGGGGAAACAGCATCTTTATGCAGCCAGCCACTGGTGGCAGTGGTGGCAGCGGCAGTGCTGGGGGCAAGCGTAGCACTGACAATGATCTACAGCCTGGCAATGAGGCTGCTGCTGCCGCCGCTGCCGCCGCTGAGCTTCAGCAGCAGGTGAAAACTCAGCTGGCCACACCTGCTGCTTCAGATCCTGCGTCACTGCTGCTGCAGCAGCAACAACAGCAAGCGGCAGCGGCTGCTGCAGCTGCTGCGACACTCAACAGTGCACAGCAGCAGCAACAGCTTTTGTTGGGTGCTCTGGGGCTTAATATGCCCTGGCTGGGAGGCGCTGACCTGTCCAGCTCTCCTCCAGGGATCTCAAGCCTCTCAGATATCCAGGCACAGCTGATGTTGATGCAGCAGCTCGCGTTGCTGCAAAGCTCAACCCACAACTCAGCGCTGCGCAGTGATGTGCTGCGCATGCAAGGGATGCTGCAGGGCCACATCAGCCCTGTGCTGCAGGCAATGCATGTGCAGACTGAGCAGCAGAGCAATCCCTTTGCTGCGGCATTGGCAGCAGCTGCAGCAGCAGCAGGGGGTTGGAGTCAGGCTCAGCAGATCAGAGCAGCATCTGGTGGGCTTGCCGCCCTGTCCAACATGCTGGCAACTGCAGGATTGGCTGCTCCTGCAACAGCAGCAGCAGCTGAGGGCCCTGCTCAGGATATGCTGCTTGCTGCAGGCATGCAGAGTACTGCTAATCAACAGCGCAAGTCACGGTTCTACCAGCAGCAGGAAATTGCACAAACAGATGCTTTGACTAAGCTGGCAGCAGCAGTCCAGAAGCTGCATCAGGGTGAGCCTGGTGCGACAGTCAGTGGAGGTGCAGCTACTACTGCAGCAGCAAACCTGCATGCAACTGGCGTCACGGCTGGTGGTGCTGGACAAGCTGAAGCTGCTACTGCTGCTGCTGCTGCCCAGCGATCAGCTGATACTGCCAAAAGGCCATCCAATGCTGGTGGTAAGGGGAATGGCAGCAGTGGCAGTGGCGGCAGCAGTCAGAATCCCCCAGTCTCTGGTTGCATCAGGCGCGGCAGTACTGGATCTGATCAGGGCAGCGGAGATCGGCAGCAGCAACCACAGAAACGGGTGGCGTTCAAAGAGCCCGAGCCCTTGGTAAAGGCTGCTGCTGCTGCTGCTACTCCACCTGATAGAGATGTTGCCGCAGCAGGCACTGACGGGCAGACAGCAGCAGCAATTGTGTGGGACGCTCAGCAGCATCAATCTGGGCCAGCAGCAGCAGCAGCAGCCACCCCAGCGACTGCAGCAACTGTAGCTGCCATGAGCAGCAGGGGCAAAGCCACAGACAACCCATCTTTGTCAGCAGCAGCAGCAACGGGTGGTGTACCTGGCATCAAGCTTGAGAATGAGGCTCCTCCTGTTTCTGCGTTGCTGTCTGAGGATCTCAACCAGCCTGGCAGCAGCGGGGTCACAGCTGCCGGCAGTCCTCCTGCAGCAGCAGGCAGCCTGGGAGATCCTGACAGTGCCGCCATGAATCAGCTTCAGCAGCAGTGGCAAGCAGCTGCGCTCAGCTTTGGCCTGCAGCCCATCAACACATTGCCATCTGCAATCAACAGTTTGGCAGCAGCAGGGGGTGCCAGTATGTCGGCTTCATTCCTGCCTTACACTATGCAGCTGGCGGTGGCTGCTATGGCTGGAGCCAATCAAGGGATGACAGCGGCCCAGGATGCTGCTGCTGTGGCGGCAGCAGCTGCTGCTATCGCCGCTAGTCGAGATGACAGGACAGCTGGCCTAGCAACTGAAGAGCTACAGGTGTGTGTCGGCAACCAAATTCCACAAGTGCGGGTCAGCACCGCGTAGAGAGTTGCATCATTTGCTGGCTGCATGCATCCGCCACAACAGCGTGGTCATGCTGCTGTTCTGTCTGGACCGCCGGGCCTTGATAGCACATTGCAGTGCATTGGCTTGTTGCTGACCCTGTTGTACATGGGTGCTCTATGCAGGGTGCTGGCAAGGCTGCAAGTGGGGGAGGCAAACTGCCAAGCTCAGGACTGAAGTTGTCTGGTGATGGCCAGGTGAGCAATAGAATGATGTGCCAACCAAGACACTCTTATCACACCATGGGCATGATTGGAAGTACTCTGACTTTCTCAGCTGTTGGACTAAGAGCCTTGCGCGGCGTGCGTTTGGTCAAAGTTGCAAGCAGATGGCCAGTATAGCCAGCCGCCATGGGCTTCAAAGGCAGCTGCCCTAGACCTTTGGTGGAGTATGTTGTCACAGACCATCTTATCTCGCTCCTATTCCCAATGTGATGACATGCTGGTGGGCAGCAGCTTGTACAGTGCATTGAACGCGTTGGCAGATCTGAATCTGTTAGTGCTGCATACAGCAGCTTCTGCAACGCGTTCAATGCACTGTACAAGCTGCTGACCACAAGTTGTCACTATGAACCTGCATGACCACCCTTCTACTCTGTTTCACCAGTGCAGCGGCAGTCACTATGCTCATGGTGATGTCGAACAGAGTAGAAGGGTGATCATGCAGGTTCATGTCTGGTGTGGAGCACTATCTTGTTCCATTTGTTGGGATGTTCCATTCTGTCGAACTGCCTGACTCGGCGCTCTGCACGCACTGCCTGCGTGCCTGCCTGCTTGCTGCTGTTCATGCAGTTTGCTGCTTATCCCGCTTACTTTGTGCCTTGTTATCCCTCACACCGCGTGTCTCTGCAGCAACACGGAAGCCAGGAGCTGCGAGACACCGCAGGTGATGTGTGCATCAACGCCAGCAATCGCAAGCGACCGCTGGCGGACGCCTACGGAGCAACACACCGCCCGCGCAAGCACAGCAGACGCAAAGTCCATCGCAACAGCTCTCCAGCACGCTCAGTCGGCAGCGGTGCGAGCAGCAGCGGCTTCCACGGCGCGGGCGAGCGTTCCGGTGAGGAGGCCAACTGCCCGCGTGTCACCCGTTACGAGGGCAACGGCAGTGGTGACCAGCAGGATCAGCAAGACACTGCCACCAGTGGCGGTGACCTTCAAGCTGCGGCTGCAGTTGCTGCATACAACAGAGCAGCAGCACTGCTTGGCGGCTCAGCAGTAGGTCCGCATGGTGTTGGTGCTCTACAAGGATTGGCAGCAGGTCATGGACATGGCCACGGCGCCACAGCTCATGGTCACTCATACACAGCACATCACCAGTACAGCCACGCACACAAAGGTCATGCAGCTAGTGCAGGAGCAGCAGGCGCTGCTGGCGGTAATGCTGCCGCCACTGCTGTTCCTGGTGCTGCTAGTGGTGGCGTGGGTGGCAGAGTCATGTCTCCAGAACGCAGCCAGAGTCGCGGCAACGGTAAGCATGGCAGCAGGAGTAATGGCACCGGCAGCAGTGGTGGGCAGGGCACAGGCACCTCTGGTGATGACATAGACGGCAGCTTGAATGGCAGTGACGAAGGGTCTAATGAACCAGGGAGTGTGCCGCCCACTGATCAGCTAGCAGCAGACAAGCGGGGTGCTGCAGGGGATACTGCTGCCGCTGCTCCCGGCGCGGGTGCTGGCCACAAGCGGCAGCAGCCTGATGATGCTGATAAGACTGATGCTGGGACATCCAGGAGCTTCAGCGTGCTGCAGCCGCCACATGCATCCACTGCTGTTGTGAAGCATCGCCACCAGCAGCGTGCAGCCAAGGCAGCAGCTGGCACAGCAGCAACAGCAGCAAATGTGCCCGCGCCTTCCGAAGGAGGTGCTGTGTCACCACCTGCTGCAGTGTCCGGGGCCCATGTAGCCACACTCGCCAACACAGCAGCAGCAACAGGTGGTGATGGTGTAAACGGGCATATGGACAAGAAGCGCAGGATGCAATCATCAACAGCAGCAGGCCGGCAGCAGCAGAGCGAGCTGGTGATGCGAACTGCAGGAGGCGCCCCCGTCGTCAACATTGCCGCAGCAGCAGCGGTTGCAGCGTCCTCTTCACCTATTGGCCCAGCTGCTGCGGCTGCCTTACAGCTGTCACCGGCAGTGGTGGCAGCAGCAGCTGCTACTGTAGTTCAGCAGCCATCAGGTGCTGGTGCAGCAAGTCCCAAGGCAGCAGCTGCAGGACAGCAGAAACTCTTCAGCCATAAACGTACCAGGGTGAGCTCCACTGGCCACACACCAGCAGCATTGGCAGGTGATGCCCAGATGCTGCTGGCAGCACATAGCAGCCAGTCTCCCCCCCGAGACTCGCCACCTGAGGCCACAGAGGCAGCAGTCAGGGCGCAGACCACTGCCAATGCTGCTGCTGCTGCTGCTGCCGACTGCAGCACTGATGATGCTGGTAGTGGCAAGCGTGATTGTGGGCCAGGGCCTTCAAGTGGCAGTGGTGGCAGTGGCCCAGGTGTTGCGCCCAAGCGTGTTGTTGCCAGTCACCAGGCCGCCATCACTGATGGGGGGAGTGGAGGCAGTGGCGGGAACCACAGTAACCTTGGACCAAGGAGTGGTGTCGGCAGTAATGAGCCACACCATCATGGCAATGGTAATGGCAGTAGTCATGGCAATGGCAACGGCAGTAGTCATGGCAATGGTAATGGCAGTAGTCATGGCAATGGCAACGGCAGTAGTCATGGCAATGGTAACGGCAGTAGTCATGGCAATGGCAACGGCAGCAGCCACGAGAATGGCAACGGCAGCAGTCATGGCCATGGCAGCAGCGCAGTACATGGTGGCGCAGCACATGGCAGTCATGGCAATACCAATGGCACCTGGACCAGCCAGCGACTTACTCCTGCTGCTGCTATTGGAGGGAACGCTCCTGCAGATGCTGCTGCTGACCAGGCTGCTGGCACTGGTGCTGCTGTCAAAGCTCCTGGTGTTCCTGACAGTGGTCACACTGAGCCAGCTGCTGCTGGACCAGGTCCTGCTGCTGCTCCTGCAGCTGTTGGCGGTAAAGGTGATGAGCAGCAGTGATCAGCACTGTCCAGTTTATTCACTGCCATGTACGTCATTGTGGCAACTTGTGGAAGTTGGTCGCTTCTCAGGCCACGCTCATGCTGTTCAGAGTCACCTGCTTCGCATCTGAGGTGTTGCTGGTGATCTTATTCCGTTTATGGTTTGGGTGTTTGTTGCGTGTTCCATTGTGGGGTTTAGCTGCTTCAACACCACACACTTTTTCATGAAGATATCTCCCAGCAACAGGAGCATCTGTCTTGTACCCGTGTACATATACTCAGGATCAGGGTGCTGGCAGCGCTGCAGCGGCACCATGCTACACACTGGCATACTGCAATCCTGTGCAGCCATTGCGCAGTCACCAGGGGTAAAAATATACTGATCTGGTACATTGCAGTGTGTTATATGAACATTGGATCTGTCACCAGAGGGCTCAGCAGTTTTTGATTCAACAGAACTTGCTGAGCGCTGGATTGAGTGAGTATTCTTGCACTTGCTGACATGGCTGTGGCTTTATCCCTGTGCATGCTGATGTGGCAGCTAGAACCTCTCGCTGTTACCTGGTCATTGGTTTGCGATTGGGCCCCTTCACCTTTGCATGTTTTGGTGGTTGTGGCAGTTGGGCTGGCAGATTTGTTTGTTTCTTGATGACTGAGAGAGGCTGGCAGGATGCAATCTGCAGCTAGTGTGCGTGTTGGGTGTACTCCCATTTGCTGTTGCATTTGAGACTTCCATCTGCTGCTGGAGTGAGGGATTAATCAGCTACATACAGCGACTTGTTGGGGCTCTGGCACTGGTGCATCACCTACCCATACTCTGCGCATGGTACATGGTTTTGTGCACCCTGCATGTGCTGCAGGAGGCCATCTGTAGTATGGTGAATGTGCACATGCCTGGACCCTAATGTCACTCCCAAATGCAGAATTACCAGCTGTGCTTTGTCTGTTTGGCAAGTGCCACAAGAATGCTGTGCAAACTGCCAGTGCTTGTGGGCCGTATACAACCTTATCAAGAGAGGGTGCAGGTTTTTGGTCCTCACATGGATCTGCTCATCATTCAATCAGCTGTGCAGGTCCAGACAGCTTCGAGGGACGTGGGGGTAGTCTGAATCGCATTAATTTTGCTGGGTACTGCTTGTGACACTGCCCCATGATGCACACAATCCAGTTCATCCCTGGACTCTGCATTCTGCACATGAGTAACCAGCGATAGCAGCGCTGCTTTTGGTGTCATAAGGCCCTGTTGCACAACAGCTGTGCAA
Organism: Coelastrella sp. MACC-549; assembly: GCA_018290735.1. NCBI lineage: Eukaryota > Viridiplantae > Chlorophyta > Chlorophyceae > Sphaeropleales > Scenedesmaceae > Coelastrella > Coelastrella sp. MACC-549. The sequence goes on from JABEVS010000002.1 coordinate 323,374, forward strand.
TGCAGTAGAGGCTGCCTTGCATGGTGCACCTGTGCAAGACAGGGAGTGATGACAGCTTTCTGCCATGAGTAGAACATCAGTGTCAAGGGGGATATAGTGCTCAATCATATGCAGGGGGGAGGCACAGAACCTGATGACACAGATCATTGCATTGTTTATTTGTTATCTGTGAGTGGATGGAGAGGAGAGAACAATCTGTGGGCTTTGCAGTCCATAAGCATGGGTTGAGTTATCACCTGACCGTCTTCTTTGTTCTGGCATTGCTGGTGTCAGGGAGTATGCCACATTTGCTGCTAGCGTGACCGGGCTGAAGCTAGCTGGCACTCAGCTGGAGAGGAATATGGTCATGAGGTGAATGAACACCTTCTGTCACTTGAGAGTGTAGACAGAGTTTTGACCACTTTTTTTGCATGCAGGGGTTGTCAGTCGCTTGAATTGCATAGGCACCAGTCCGTCCAATCGGCCTGGAGGTAGCTCCTAAATGGCCACAGTGACATTACTGTTTTACATGCTTCGTTGCAGTGCCCTTGGTTGCAACATGCAACATGCATCACCACGTCAGCAGCAGCCAGATCACAAGCGCTGCTCTGCATGCATCACATTACCATTGGGTGTATGAGCGACTTGAGAGGGTATTTGCCGCCCAGTTGGACTGCAGCTATCTGCTGCAAACAGCTGTGCCTGCTGCGCGTGCACAGGTTGAGTTGTTTACCACCTGGCATGGTGCTTTATCGTGCCCGTGTGACCTGCTGCAAGTCTTCTGCCTTTGAAGTGTATGTGCTTTAGTCCAATAGGGTTCATGGGATCATCAGCACTGAAGTCACTCTGCAAGGCTGGTGCATGTTCTGTGGCATTTTGCAGCAGACCTTTGATGCCGCTTGTATCTTGTCATGCCTGTCTTATTGTCTCAACATTGTGCAGTGATGAGTTCACCTGCATGTTGTTGAAGCTTGCAGGCTCCTGTTTGACCGCATAAGGGCTGAGTTGCACTTGCGCATGCCTGCCCAGAGCTAGTATTGGTTTCATGGCTGCATGATTTCTGTGCCCAGGCCTAGGTAAAGTACTCGGCAGCAGTTGGCATCAGTGGATACTGAGCGACCGCGGCAGCAAATACGACGTGTCATAGTGTTGTTGGCGCTCCAGGGGCAGTTGGGGTGTGGTTTGGCGTGATACTGTGAGTGTCGTGGCAACCCTCCGTGATGGATCTGGGGTGCACCATGTACATGTAGTTGTGTCCTCCTGGTGTGATTTCTCCGTCATACATGGACTGGCAGTGTGAATGGGCATGGGTATGTTGAGCAGCTTTTTCGCAGTTTTACAGGTTTGATTATATGTGTGGAAGCTGGGAGGTTTAAGGGTGCTGTGTTGCTGCATGGTCGTTTACTTGCCAGTGATCCGTGACAACTGTCTGTGTTTCAATGCACAAGTCAGTGACATGTTGTTTTGGGACTCAGTAAGACCTGATATGCAACACATCATAATGTCATATATACGCGGCAAGCATGATCAGTAGGTGCCGTGGCATATGCATTGAGTGATGATTGAGCTTGTTTCTTTTTTTAATCTCCGGCTGCACGCCATGCCTGAAAGTGAAGAGAGTTGTACATAATTCATGCCCCAGTGCTAGCTCAGTTTATGATCAGTGTCAGCGGGGATGTGTCAGTAACTTATTTACGATGGCAGGATTGCTATGGCTAATGGGTAACTTATATATGTATAAATAGTAACTTATTTACAGTATATTTTGCTTCGCCGATCAGTCACTCCACTGCTCAACACCATGATGGCAGTTTTGAGCTTCTGCTGATCGATGATGCCAAAGTGGCTGTTACCAGCAGTTCTTTGTGCTCAGCAGCCCCTGATTCAAAGGATCACTAACCAACTGCAATATTGCCTTATGTCACTGGCAGCAGTACAGTGACCGTGCGTGAGTTTGTACAGCAGTCTACACCGTCTGGAAAACCCAAGCCATTCTGCTTCGCTCAAGAAGATGCAGGGACACAACATGTCGATGCATCGGCTGCACTGCTGCTACAGCGCCACTAGTGTTTTAATCGCAACAAGCCACCATATCATCATCGGTCATGGGGACTTGAGGTGACCCCGCCGTCAAGGGCATATTATGTTCAGGTACCTGAGACACAGCAGAACTCATGCTAAAGGCCGACACTGCCGTCCGGCAAGGCAGTGGGGGTTGGACCCCGGGCTGTTAAGGACCGCCCCGGGGCCTCATTGAGCTAGACGTGCTGACAAGGGTAGCATCACGCTGTGCGATTAGTCTGGTAAGTCTGGTAATTGTCATTCCTATATCATTAAGAGCACAACATATCTCTTCAGCGGCCAGCAATCATCATTGTAGAGCGGAGCTGAGCGCCACTGGCCCTACGATTTCAAGAGTGAACGTAACATCGTGACTTATCAGACGATTTGCTGACTACCTTACATACCTGCACTGCTGTTGGGCGGTTCCGGTCTGCAGCCTGTGTGATGAGCTGCCAGGGTGCCGCCTCGTCTTACAGTAGTGCATAGAAGGAGCTTAAACGTACGCTGATGGTCCTACCTGGGCCGCTCAAGGTTCGTGCCTCTTTCTGTTGGGGCGAAACTTTCACCGTGGAAGGCCTGATACGGCACGACACACTCGGACATCTGTTGCGCATTGTAGCAGCAAAATTGACCAGAGGCCTGGGATGCATTATGGCTGCTTGCCCTGCCTTCATCTGCCGTTGATTGCATCCTGGCAGGGTGGCAGCTGGCCTGATAGTCTTACATCAAACATAGACACGTCAACTCAACTTTGTTCGGCAGCACGATCACACAAGGCTCATCAACGTGTGCAGGAAAGGGTGCCCAGCAGGTTGGTGGTCGTCCATCACATTCTTCGCACAGCATGGGTTGCGGCCATTGTCTGGGTCGGAATGCTGCTGTCCCTGGAGACACTGATTACCGGCAGGTTCCCTCTGTGGCTCAAGACAGCAGCCAGCACATCAGCCTCTGTGTACCTGGCTTGTATTATGCTGGTAAGCCAACATCCCTGCTTATAACTGTGGCAAACTGTTGCTATCTGGGCTCATGAACAACATCAGTGCTTGCGTACTGCTGGCAGTGTTGCTGAGCACAGGGCCTCGTCAGCAACTGCATGCTTGTGGTGCTGATTCTGTGGCAAGCTGCTCAGCCCCACACTCAACACTGCGCATGCTCTGATGCAGGCAATAGTATGTTGGCTGCTGAGCCGACACCTGCGGAGCCTTTCACTGGTGAGTCCCTGCAACTTCTGCATAGGTCTTGTGATTCCAACAATGACCTTCGCCATTCAGCCATACACCTGCAGTGGATTTGCTGCATGTGTTGAAGGGGCTGCCTTGCAGTGCGCACTGCACCCATGATCTACTGACCATGACTGGCATGCTCACCTGCAGCAACAGCAATCACTCTCTCCTCACTCGCTTGGTCACCTTCAAACACATCACTGCAGGCCAACACCAGTGCAACCAACAACAGCCAGTCCGCTGCCTGCAAGGTCCCAGCAGCAGATCACAGAACAGCAGCTTGTCAGGGGATGACACGCCCCGGAGAGGCAACAGGGCATGTGGTCACTGATCCCGGCCTTGAAGCCTTCAGCTCAGCAGCCGGGCTTCTGGTGGAATGCTGCACCCCATCCAGGCGTGTCCCTTTAGACCCACCAGTCACACTGGATGATGCTCTGCAGCACAGCAGTGAGCAGCACACAGTATCTGCATCAGCCCCGGCACTCAGGCGACTCAAGCGCCTGTCACTCAGAACCCCCACACAAGCCTACTCAGAGGTGCCAGCACATGAGGGATGTGTACTCGTGCTGTATGTTGACAGCAGCCCCATAGGCCAAGCAGTAATGTCGGCGCTCCTCAGCAGTGAGCCAGGGTTCAAGCTGGCTTCTGCCAGCACCGGGCGCCAGGCTTTAGACATGCTGTTTGCTGCTGAATGGCTCCCAGACATCATCCTGATTGACGTCATGCTGCCAGACCTGAAACCCTCTGATGTCTGCCAAGCACTGCGGACTGTGTATTCGCCAGTAGAGCTGCCTGTGCTGCTGTTGAGCAGCCGCAGTGGTGAGGCGGACATGCTGGCAGCACTGGAAGGAGGACAGGTCAATGACTTTCTGTTGAAGCCGCTTCGTCGGTCAGAGCTTATGGCCAGGATCAACAGCCAGGTAGGTCACCAGCTGGTGTACAAGCGACTCCGTGGTGCAGCTCAAGTGCTGATGACTCACAACAGCGTTTGTTGTGTAAGTGGCCTGCCCTCATCTGCATAGAGAGCAGTCCTACATCATCACTTTGCACACCACCACCCACATATGAAATCGTTGAATACAGTGTCCCATGGTCTCACACTGCTGTAACTGTACGTCTTGTAAAGTCTCAGTGTTGCCTTGTTAACACTGTGCCCCTCTTTGCTGCCCCAGATGATGATCAAGGCGAGTGTGAAGCGTGAGGCTGAGAGCCGAAGCCACTATGATCTGCTGGTGCAGGTGCTGCCGCCTCACATCATACAGCGGCTAGCTGCAGGGCAGGCGTACATACCAGAGCAGCATGAGCAGGTGGGCCACACGGCTGGTTGGTTGCTGGTACGTTAATCAGCATGGTGGCTGTTGAGCGCAGGCGTGCACAGCATGAAAGACCAGAAGAAGTTGTTGAGTGCTGCATCCCTCAAGGCATGACAGGCATTAAGAGTACAAGCACTGCAAACAGCAGCAGACAGGCCTGCTATTGCAAGACACTGCCTCACCCTACTCCACAGCCACACCTCTGCCATCTCCTCCTCCTGGTGCTGTGGTGTATGTTCAGGTGACTGTGCTGTTCAGCGACATTGTGGGCTTCACCAGCCTCTCATCTCTGTGGCCAACCCAGGAGGTTGTGGCAATGCTGGACATGCTGTTTGGCGCGTTTGACGACCTGTGTGACAAGTAAGTGAGCACGCCTGAGCTATTCTGTGTATCCAAAGGTGTGCTGTGTGCAGCAAGACGATCAAACAGGTCAACTTTTATTTTGACAGCTTTGGCTAGCTGGGACTTGCTCATTGTGGCCTCTGGCTGCTGCTGCCTGGCACAGGCATGGTGTCTTTAAAGTGGAAACCATTGGTGATGCATACATGGCTGTAGCTGGGCATGATGGCAGCCGGAGCCACAGCCTGCGCATGGCAGCCATGGCAGTAGACATGCTCTCGGCAGCTGAGGACATCCAGCAGCAGCTCACAGCGCAAGGCAAGGAAGGTCACAAGGTGCAGATCAGGGTGGGGATGCACACAGGTAATCCTCTGGGAAGCTACTGCGGCAGCAGAAGCAATCTGTACTGCCAAAGACATCACATCAAGTGCAGCAGTGCATCACAAATTGCTCTGCAGCTCCCTCGCATCTGTACATGAGTACAACTCACAGTGTGTCAAAAGGATGGTGTACAGCAGTAGGGTCAAAATCTCAGGCTTTGTGTACCTGTTAATGAGCTGCAGGTCCCGCTCACAGTGGTGTGGTGGGCAAGCGTCGTCCTCGGTACTGCTTCTTTGGCGACACTGTCAACACTGCCAGCCGCATGGAGAGCAGCGGGCACCCCATGACAGTGCACCTCAGTGAAGCGTGCAGGACCAGCATGGTGACAGCAGCAGCTGCTGCAGCAGCACAGGAGCAGCTAGCTGACTGTCCAGAGATTGCAGCTGAAGTTGAGGGGCTGGCAGCTGCAGGTGGCATTGATGCTGTGTCAGGTGACAGTGCTGGGGTGGGGAGGGTTATGGATGTGTCTGGCGGTGTGCTGCCCTGGTGTCTGCTGGACATGGGGTGGCGTCATGTGAAGGGCAAGGGCATGATGAGGACGGCTATGGTGCAGGTGGGCAGGACGGGAAGTGGCTTGGCTGACTGCAATGTGAATTATCCAATTGCATCATGCTTGTGCTGTGCAGAAGCTGCAGTGCAGAGTGGCCTGTGATGACCTGTTATCATATGCAACGCAAACATCTGGTCATCTTGCAGGGCAGGTGACGATCTATGTTTCCAGCACCGTGTGCATCCTGAGCTTCTGTGATTGTGTTGACCCTGATGCCGCTTACTTGTGGTTGTTAACGGCCTTGCTGCAGGCCGGGGAGTGGCGCTCAGCACTGAAGACGCATTCTGCTTGGCAGCTGCAGCAGCAGCATGAGGCACAGTGTGATTACTGTAGCACCTGCAGCACAGGTAGTCCCATGAGCCCTGCAGCAGCAGAGCAGCGATGCCAGGAGGCAAGTTTTTGTGACCACTACCTAAAATCTTGGTCACCTGGCGGGCCCAGCGAGAGTTCTCAGATCTTTGATGCTCCCTCAGTTATTGAGGCCAAGCCCTTCGCGTGACATTGCATTTGGGATTGCAAATTGGACTGTGGGCGAGGTTCTCCGCATTTGTTGAACAAACACCAGGCTTGGATTGACAGCAATGCAACAATGCAGAGACAGATTCCCAACATTCCCTAACTTTTTGTGCCTTGTTTATATGGTGGTGACCCAGCACCATGATGTAGCCATGTGGGCTGACACAGCTGCCATGGAAGAGTACAATACCTGCAGCTTGTCATGCAGCAAGCTTCATAAACAACTTGGTTGGACTTCTTTTCCAAGACCTTGCAGCTGCTAACCGAGAGAATATGTATGTGTTGTGCCTGTTGGACCCTATTGCTGACCGACTGTGATGATGCTGGTGAGTGCACACCTTGGTTGGCACTGATGATGTAGAGCCTCAAGCACAACATGTTGGGGGACTCTGTGAGCCTCTCATTTGCCATGGCTTGGATAGTAAAGATGCTGCCCTTGTTACAGATCTCTAGTTCTTGTCCAGGCAGCACTGTTGTGTGACTCTCTCAGAGATTAGCGCGCAATCCATCAGGGCCACACAAGGCATTCTTCAGTCGGGCAAGCGGTCACCTGCAACAGAGCAGGGTGCTGCATTGCTGCTGATTTTCATTGCAACTGTGCATGGGGGAGGACGCTGGAGTGAATCAATGATGAGTTTTGTTGTTGTATTCCTTGGTCTGCATGTTATGCACAGTGGTCCTGTGGCAGCAAAGCTCAAATTTGCTGGCTCATTGTGTGATGGGAGTGCGGCTGCATGTTCTTTGCCTATGACCAGTCATTCATCATCAACTATGCACACTGCTGCTGAGGCACTGCTTTTCTGACACAAGCCATCCTGCGTGCAAGCCCTAGACAGAGGGAGCACACTGTCATTGTGTTTCCACCTCATTCACATTGATGTGTAGTGAGGAGCCTCGTAGTTCCAGCTGTGTGGCTGTTCAATGGTCATGATGACTACACCAAAGGCTGCTCTGCTGGTAGAGGATGTGGCAGCTGTATAGCAGCTGGAATTTTATTTTTGCAGGTGCACATATTATTGAGCTGTCATCTACATCTTCTTAAATCCGGTACAGGCCTTCAAGGCCACCAAGTTTGGTGTGGCTGCATGGCAATGGGTTATGGAAGTGGCGGCGTGTGCAGTTTATTACATACAGCTGGCAAGGAGTGGCCAAGGCTGTTGCAGTGTGTGAGAGTGCATTTTCTGACACAATGGTGAGTCAGCTGCAGTTGCACACCTGAGTGCATACTGTCCTTTGTGCAAGGAGTTGTTCTTGGATGTCTTGCAGAGTATTGTCTATCTATGTGTCACGCGTATTACAGAGCTCTGCGTGTTGTGGACCTGCACAAGTTCAGAGTGGCTGCTGGTCTTGCACCCACTGGGTTGGACCTAATCTCTTGAAAACCTGATTGGAAATGGACAGAGTGGGACAGAGCAGCAGTAACCATCACGCCAATTCTTGTACATGGCACCGCCAATGCTATTATGTGCCTGACACTCGTCACAGTATCCTGTGGAGTGTGGATCACTTGTGAATGGTGCAGCAGGACACTGGATGTCCCATTCAGGCAGAAGGATCAGAGAGCGTGGTTTGTTGGGTAAAAGTATTCAGTACATACTTGTAAGGCAGCCCACAGCATTCATGCATTGCTTGAATATACAAAGATCTGTCACAATATCTCCCTTTGCTGGGCATGGCCTTGAGGTGTACTTATTGATATATGCATGTATATCCTGGAGTTTGTGGATGGGCGGTCTCATCATCATAACGTTGGCAGTCTGTGTATTCTTTATCTTTGCGTCCTCAATGCTCGCTGTGGCTCTTATGGCAGCAAATTAAGGCGTTGCAAAGGCTGAATGAAGCCCAAGGTGCCATGTCTGCAGACTCTGCTGCAGCAGCTGCTGAAATTCATTTCAGAGTCACTGACATGAATTTCAAGCTCTGTCTAGTTCTGTATGGAAGGAAACCGCCTTCCTTCTATGTGCATATGCTATGGCCAAGGGGTACTGTAAGGAGTGTTTTGCTTACAGTACCCCTTGGTCTGATGGCCTTGCAAGCTACAGAAGCCTTACAGGCGGTTGCAAGTTGGCATGTGAGGGTTCTGGACGGCACCAGCGTCTTGTTACCTTCACTCCAGGCGACTCGAGGTCGTCAAGGTGTGTCTGTTGTTTCTTGGTCTATAAGAATGGTTTTTGTCGTCAAAGCGCAGTAGCAATAGAGTGTCGGGGCATGTTTGACACAACGCACCAGATGCTGTCTCGCATGCCTGCGCAGGCTCCTATCCTCGTGTGCAATTCACCACGATGTACAGTATACTATACAGCGCTGCTGTACTAGCAAACGTGTGGTGCTTGTCCCAGTCATGAAGCAGTAAATCCTGCTGTCAGGGTAAACCACGCACGTACTACTATCGTATACGAATACCGAGCCCTTGTGCGACATTCAAGCCGCAACCATCAGTATTGGCTCAAAGCAACTGTAGGCATCAGTTATGGCATGCTCAGGCTGTTTGGTTGGTTGCTGGGTATGCTGTTGAGACCCGCGCGGGCTAGTAGGGCAAATGCAGCGCGCTTGCAGCGCTGCATTTGCCCTACCAGCTGGATGGGTTGCGTAGGCCCGGCCTAGGGGCCCTGGGCCAGACCACCTACCAGGCGTACCAGGTACAAGTTTAGCTGTAAATTTCGGTATTGCTAACGGTGTCCTGGCAACCCAATGTAAGCACACAATAATGGGCAAATCTATTACAGCAACACTGCTGATGAGAAGCAGAGGTCAAGGCAACAAGATCGCTACAGGCACCCATCAGAAAAGCACAAGACAGAGCTGAGAAATATGATTGACGAGAAAACCGGAGAGCTGGTGACAGATGACATGAGATGAGATGAGTCCGGGACAGCAGCAGATGAGGCATATTAGAGTAACAATACCTGCCCGTCCACTGTCCCTGAACCCTTTTTAAACCAGGAGAAGTTGACAGGTTCATCATAGACTGCCCTAAGCCAACCATGCACAGCCTAAGACGCATAATTGACAGCGAGCACACACTTGACACTTGCATACTATCAGAGAACCAAGCAGGTGGCAAATGCCCAGGCCCTAATGCAGTAGCCAATCAGATACTGAAGGCCCTGCACAGCTCAGAGAAGAGAACCTTGCACAACAAGTTCTAGCTTATGAGGGCGACCGGCTGCACACCCAATTGACAAATAACTGCTCTGGTGGACCCAGTACATGGAAGCACAGCCGCTTGTCAGCGACAAGCCTGTTGTACAAGCATAACGAGTAACCAACAGGCCTAAGAAGATACATAACCCCTCGCATGCCAGATCATCTGCCAGCTCGATGTTGCATGGCTCTATCTCTTTTAGAGGGGGATACCAGTACTAGTCTACTAGAGCTCATGAGTGATCACTCAGTACAAACTATGGACCAAAGTGGTCAATACTGCAATGACACACTATGAAGATGTCATGGCAATGGGTTGTCAAAAGTTCTACTTGTTGAAGGAAATTTGCCATGCAGCAAGTCGAAGTGCTGTCACAGCATTTGCCACAGTGGCAAATGCACTGATATGCATTGGGGGCGCCACCTAGGAGTGACCCTTGTGCCTGCCTTGGCTGCTGCAGTTCCAAGTGACTTGTCTCATTCGATGCCTCTGAGAAGTCAATCTGCAATAAGTAGATGTCTTGACGACCCATGTGCAGAACACAGTACACCACAACAAGCTGATGCAAGTCTCATTAGCGCTTGGATATACACAGTAGGCAATCAAAGTGGTTCAAATTATCAAGGTTCTGTGAACAATGCTACCACTGCGGTCATGATGCCATATGGCCTGATGAACAACATTCCTCTGCACTGAAGCACTATACAAGGAGCTGGGTTGTCACCATGATTCATCATTATAAAGCTAGAGCCATTAAGCAATATTACTATGCTGGGTCAGAGTGGGGGCAAGGGGCCCCCGGATAGTGCAAGTGCAGCTGCTTCAGCAACCCTGGCAGGACCAGGCATCAAACCCCTGATTTTACATCTCCGGATGAGGTAAACATCCTGATCAGTGGTCAGGATGTTCAAATCAATCATAAAATCAGGGGTGTGGTTGGCAACCACAAATATCTTGCCAAGGCATACCATACCATACCACACCATACCGTGCCGTACCATACCGTAGCGTACCATACCATACCATACAACCTGGCCCCAGAGGGGCACCCTGGAGGCACCAACAGAGTCGCTCATGGGGGATACAGATCGACACCGTGATCCTCAACACAATCATACCAACACTCACTACCAAGAGACCAGAAAACGTCCGAGACTTCAAGTGACGCCTTGATCAAGTTATAACTTCTGGCATTGCCAAAGCCAGACTTTCAGGGTCCAAATTCCACTGGACTACATCGCTTCAGCCAACTTGGCCAGCTGCATGCATGAATGAAGAATAACTGAATCAGTTAGTTCACGCCTCAGAAGTCCAGGATTGTTGCTTCATTCATGCATGCTGTTTCAGAAACAGCTCTGCAAATGTCTGCAACAGTGGGCTATAATGGGGGCATTTCATACTGCAATGAAATTTATTCTCAACCGGCTCTTGAAAGCATTTACAACAAACACATAGAGCCCTAGTTTAACCCTGCCATCGCCCTGCACATATTTGCTCATCATGAGCAGCCAGTCTGAATCTAAGTAAACTACTCAGATGAGTGATCGAGGAGGCCCACAGAGGTCAGTGGACACCTACAGACATGTCAGGCATCTCATGCTTCCAAGAGGAAGGAGCAGGCAGGCCAAGGTCTCAAAAAGGGACAGAAGTAAACCAGTTCTCATATGACATACTCACACATTGTGTGAATGCGAGACAATATGCCATTTTCTGATGGAACCATGAGTCCAAGCACTGAACCAGGGGCACACTAGACAAATTGTCTAGTGATCAACTTATCAGGCGGTTAGATGCTGCCCCTGAAGCATTGAATGCTTCAGTGATTTTAGCCAGTTGCTGATGCAGGCTGTCCTATAAGTGAGCCATAGAGGCCAAAGACTGCCTACCACACCAAGAAAGCTCTCAAATTGGAAGCACCATAACTCACTACTTCATGCAGTTGGGGACTGACGAGCCAGTTGCCAGTTGTCATGCATCACAGCCTTGAGCAGAGCATTGCTGGGAATACTGCCTGTGATTACATCTTGCTGATGTTGCTGATCACGACCCCATGCGTGCATCATGATCCTTCTACCACACCTCTCTCGCCCTGGAGCCTCATGGCCATCCTATTCTACAACCCTGGCATAGAGATGAGTCACTTCCTACAACAGCATGGCAACCAAACTCTCTCAACAGCAGGTATATATACATACAGGCCTGTACCATGATTGATCAGCCAGAGGCACTGCTACGCTAGCTCAGACGGGGGGCAAGGGATACCGGTACAGCTGCTTCAGCGATCCTGCTGACAGGATCAGGCATCTCGCCCCTCTTTGCACGTTTGCAGATTGACGGTCATTTGCAAATGTGCAATCAGGGGCTTGATGCCTGATGTTTGATAAACCTCCTGACCAACAGCCACAAAAACCTTGCCATACAAGTTGACAAGGGGCCACCTGCCTACAGCCAGGCTGGGCACGCCTGCACGCCAACATGAACAAGACCACAGCAGTGGCAGCGCAAAAGCAACCCTCAAAACCCCTATGACATGGACCGCATCAAACAAAGGATCCAGCCGCATTGCAGGCACCACTACGAGTGTGCTCAGTGGCCCATAAAGTTTTTTCAAATAAGTCAGGCACAACCAGACCTGGCCAGTAGCCCCTGATAAGCCGTTCTGCTGATATTGCAAAGCATGTGATGCCATCTGATGCTTTGTAATACCAACATGTTTGAGCAGCAGCTCAACAAAGTCAACACATCGGGCAATGCAACTCCGAACGAACATTATCCCTCTGGGGGGTGCCCAGCAACACTATGCCCTCCTGCACCTCAGCATTATCACTACTGCTGATGCTGCTGCCGCTGCTACCGCCACCTAGGCACCAGCCCTTTTCCTCCTGGTGTTGCTTCCATGAGAAGCCGCTTGAGGACTGCTGCTAGGACCGCTGCTGCCCACTTCTGACGCCTGGCTGCCAATGTTGCTGCTGCCCTCCATGACCTGCATTCCCACCATCAGCTCGCTTCCCGCTGGGCCAGAAAGTTTCCTGACCCTCCTTCTGAGAGCTTTCAGCTCACCCTGCATGAACACAGACGGGATGCACAACGACAGCAACTGCAACGGTCAGAGATGTTGTCATGAGCAGTTATGTCCTTCCAGCCATGGCTCATCTGGGCCTGCTGTGATGATCATCACCATCATTGAACTGATAATCAGACTTGATGATCAGTCATTCAAACTTGTGACAGATGATGCCCACTGGCATCTGGCATAACATCAGGCAGCTTGCCACACACCGACATAGCTACTCAGTACATGCTCCCTGTGCTGCTGTCAAAGCCACTTTCACCACTGGTGTCAGGGCCAAGATGTCTGGGCAAAGAGCATGACAATACTACCCACCGCCTGTTTCTTGGCCTCTTTTCGTGCCTCCTTCAAGCGCTTTTCTCTCCTGCCAGCCTGCTGCTGAAAGGCAGCCTGCAAACAAGCCGCACAACATCCCTGCCCTGTTACATGTCATGTAACTCATTGAGTTACACTTGAAACTCATGATGCTTAGGCAGCCCATGAGTGGCACTTCACGCAGCCAGTTGCTTGCAAGTGCATTGTGAGTGTGTCACAGGCTGTGGTGGCCTGCCAGTCTCCATGCCAAAGCCTGACACAATGGTACAGATAATTCAGAAGTAAGATATTAGTGAGCATCCACCTGCACCTTGTGCAAATTAACAGTCAGAATTCTACTGCCAGCGGTGCTCGGCCCCGCAATATGCATGTCATGACAAGCCCATGAATGGAGTGTATTGCGAGTCGCTCACTTCAGCAACCTTGCTTGTTTGGTCTTGCGCTTCAAGCTGCTGCCGGGCTGCTGCCAGCTTGGCAGCATCTTCTTCAGCCTGGTTGCTGGCCTTCAACTCCAATCTTTCCAGCTGGCAGTGCAGGTCAGTGTTCAGCTGCAAGTACGGAAGAGGACAGGAGTGGACTATTGGGACAGTAACATGTTGCATGTGCATGCTGCTGTTGCCTGGACATGCAGTCAAGTCAAGGCATTGCGGTGCTAAATATTGATGTCTGCTCCAATGCTGACATAGTCACTGGGATATTCTGACAAAGAAAGGAGCAAGGCGGGCTCCAGTGGCAAGTTATGCACTAGTAGGAATGTTTGTGTATGTTGCTTAGCAGCACTGTACAAGATAGAACCACACAAGGCCAGCTTTACTGGCTGCAGTGTGAGACAGGCAAGCGCACATCCGACGATGAGGGCCCCATGTACTTGATGGCACCCTGGTATGAGCCATGTCTTGCCGCGCCACCCCACCTGGTTCAGGGCCTCATTGGTCTTGAAAGCGCTGGCTCTTTCCTCCTCACTCCCCTTCAGCTGGTGCTGCAGCTCCTCCATCTGAGCCTACAGCAATGGCATCATACCATGACGTCACTGCAGACCCATACTTTGCAAGAAATGCTTTTGAAATGCACACAGGTACGAGTTGTGGTGCCTGCAATGTGTTCAGCTTGGCTGTTGCTGAGCAGTATGCATGCCATGGCAGTCTCAACGTGGAAGCTGCCCACCTCAGCAGCCTTTGTCACAGTCTCGCCAGCTTGCTCTTGCAGCATAAGCTGCTGCTGTGCTGTCAGATTCTCCTGATGCAGGTCATCCACCTTCTCCTCCAGCTCTTCGATCCTGCTGTTCCTCTTCCTCAACTCAATTGCTGCTTGAGCCAGCTGGTATTGCACCTGCTGGTCCAGCTGCACATGAAAACACAGCATGCGCAGCAGCAGCACACATGTGCACATCCTCCTGGGCCATTCTGAGTAGTACTAGCATGATGCTGCATTCATCCAGGCAGCAGCACCTTGCATGATACAGGACTGCTTGACACAAACAAGCCATTGGCACACAGCGTATTTGACACATGCATAAGGATCTGGTCCTGAGGATAACCAGAAACCACCCAGGCAAGCCGCAAGACGACCCTACCCACCTGCATTCTCTCCTCCTGATCCCTAGCAGTCTTGTCATGCAGCTTCAAGAACTTGCTTTTGGATGCAGCCAGCTGCTCAGTCAGCTGTTGCTTGTCCTTGTGCAGCTCCTCCAGCTGCAACCTCTGACGAGCCAGGGCAGCCTCCTGGTCAGCTATGACCTGCAGACAACTTTCACAACAGCAAAGTGTGGTCAAGCCAGCTCATTTTATTGAATGCAGGCCAGCTTGTACAGGTGTGCAGCCTGTAACAGCATATCTGATGAAGAGTCTTGATGTGCTTGAGTACTCAGTGCCTGAGGCTGTACAGCACCTTGAGCTGTGGAGTATTGACTGGTAAATGTGACTCACACTGGCACATGTTGACACTTACTACCCGTGTTGAGCATGTCATGCTAGCAGTGCCTTTTTGTGACATGCAGAGATATACAGCAATGTACTGGGCTGTTCCAGCCCATTGATGACATCCAATGTGGCACTGCTCTGTCAGGTCCAATCTATTGGACCCAGCTTCAAATTATCCAAACCGTACACCTGCTGCCTGTCCTCCTAGTCGATGGCAGTTGTGTGCCTCACCTTCTCAAACTTCCTCGTCACAGCAGCCAGCTGTTGGGTCAGCTGCTGCTTCTCCTTGTGCAGCTGCTTCAGCTCAACTTTTGTGGCAGCCAGATCAGCCTTCTGGTCTGCAACCACCTGCAAACCAAAATTACAACAGCAAACTGTGGTCAAGCAAGCTGTTTGTGTTACACGTGGGCTAGCTTGTACAGGTGTGCAGTCTGCAACAGTAAGTCACCTTGATGTGTGTGAGTGCTGAGTGCCTGAGGCTGTACAGCACCTTGAGCTGTGAAGTCTGTCCTGAGAATGCCATGCTAGTAGTGACTTGTCATAAGATGCAGAGATAGACAGCGCCACACTAACCTCTTCAAGGCCAGAAATGATGTCTTGCTGCTCCTCTGTGTCCAACTCTAATGGACCTTGCTTTGAGGAGAGAGCCTGCATAATCACCAACACACATGCACATATACATACACATACACATAAGCAGTCAAAAACTGCTTCCTAAGCAGTGCACAGGTCCACTCAGCTAGGTGTCTGCAGACGTATAGCTGGTGGTTGCTGCCAATGCTTTGTAATGCATGCAACATGTTTGTCACTTTGTGCACTCCCATGGTGTATCTGCAGTCTTTCAATTGCCTCCTCTGCTGGGAATGGAAGTACTCATGAGCTACGTAGAGCACCACAGAATGATTAGTCGTATTTGACTACAACAGAAGGGAATGTGTAACAACTGGTGTAGAAACACCATGCGAGTCATGTATACAGCAAAAGAGAGTCCTTGACGAGGAGCTCTCCACAGCCAGTGCGCTCAGGCTGCGCATCAACATGTGTTCAAAAACACAACACGCATTAGAGCTTCTACAACAGCAGCATCATGACGCCGTCAAACATTCGGCAGGCAAATTGCCCTGAGATAAGACTGACTTTTTGTCGACCCTCAGTTCTGAGCAAGAATGCAGCAAAGTTGGTATACCAACCTACCTGGAGTCTTTTCTTTGTCACGGAGTCCTCCACATCCCACGCCACGATGGGGCCAGCCTGCCTGCTCCTTGGCATGGTCCCCGAGTTCTGGTGTGTACTTCTGGCAGTGATTTTTACGAAGGAAAAAGAAAGCAATTGTTGTTGCCTTGCGAATGACGATACCCAGCTTGCGTTTGGATATTTATTGAGGAGCAGGAGGTGGAATGGAAGCATGAAATTGTCAGTGTCACTTCGGGTTCTGTTTCCTGCCCATTTAGACCTGTTGACCACAGACCGCAACCACAAATGCCGTGCACGCAATATCTTAATAATGTCTGCTGGCGATGCACGAGTGCAGTACAAGTACCTCACCTCGCCGGGGCCTTGGAGTCCATTCGTGCATGGTGTCACCCACAGCCAGTCTTCAGGAAGAACGCCAACTTTAGCGTAACATTGAAGTGCCTCCGCAAATGTCAGTGCCGTGCTTTATCAGCAACCCCCTACTGGTTTACCTGTCATGCAGTGCCTGATCCATAAATGTTGCTGCTGCTGTTGCTGTTGATGTTGATAATTGCTGCCGATGATTATGTTGCTACTCGAATCTGTGAAAGAACTATGCAGCAGGCTTGCGGCCGTATCAGCAAAGCCCAAGGCACGCCCAAATCAAAGTTGCAGGGACGCTCTGTAGACAGCACAGGCAGCATACACAGCGGGTAGGATGAGGAAGGCATCTTATGTGTGGATAGTTACATGTTGTGGTAAGCAAAGACCCTCATGTATGGTGGTAAGCAGTGATGATGATCTTTGTCACCTTGATACGAGTCTTGTGTGGCGCTTGCCACACGCAAACTTGAGTTCATGTCTACCAAGCTGCGCTGAGGTCTGATCAGGCCAGTCTACGTGTCATGACTGCATGCCATCAGCTGCTGCTGCTATTGCCGCTGCTCCTCAGGCTGCCTGCCCACCAACACTGCTGCGTCAAAGCTTGCTGCTGCTGTTACTCCACCATGCACTGCATGCTGGTAGCTGGCTGCTGCTGGGTAGCTGCTGCAGCTGGCTTCCGGGGAGCAGCAGAAGAGCTGGCAGCCTCTTGGCTTGGGTCGATCTCAGACATACCTTGCTGCCAGCTGCTGCTGTTGCACCGACTCTTGGAATCAACAGCATGTAGCTGCTGCAAACTGTCCCTTGATGCAATTGCTGATGCTGCATGCTGCAAAGCAGCTTGACTAGTGCTGAACCATGTTGATGTCTGAATTGTAGAGCAAGGGAGGCACTCCTTGCAAACCAATGATCATCAGTACTTTGCAGCCATAGCAATTCACTCCTTACGATCTGGTCAATCGGGCAGATATCCACAATCAAATCCATCAGCACCCATCCCACCTTAGCAAGCCCTTATTGCCGCACTAAGATGCACCTGCTCACGCCTCAGGCTTTCTGCCACTAGGGAGCTGTTTGCTTATGATCCCCAGGGGTCGCTGCATGATCAACGGCAGCTGTGTTGTTCATTTGGAAGTCTGGACTCGCTCCACCTGCTGCGATCCCGTTGGCACTCATCACTTGCACATCATTTACACTGACCGTTTCAACTGTTGTCTGCTTCCTCTTCTTGACAGCACTCCCTCGTACCCAGTTGCTGGCGTGCATTTGGCCCTTGATTTTCCTGCTAGCTGCTGCTGCTGCCTGCCGTTTCACACCTCTGCTGCTGCTGGGGGCGTCTGCCAGGTCAGGCACTGCAGGAGCCTCCTGACGCTGCTCTGACATCAGTGCCCCTGCCCCTGCATGTGCCCGGGATACTGCTGGCTGCTCCGGCTTGGCAGCAGTGCCAGAAATAGGCTGGGGGCTGTCGGTGTTGCCAATAGATGTTGCACCAGCAGCAGCACTGGCAGCAGCACCTGCCATAGCTGCAGCAGTGGGGCCCTTAGGAGGCTTGGCCCTTGGCTTGTTGGCAGCAGACACTCCACTTGTTGATGCAGATGCAGCCCTGGCCTTGGTGTTGACAGCCCTGCCCTCCGCAGCTGCTGTCTTGCCTGCTGCTGTGGGTGGCTGGGTAGCACTACCAGGTGTCCGAGGACCCAGGCTGCAGCCAGCAGATCCGCCAGTTGGCTCCTCAGCCGCCGCTGCTGCTGCTGCTGCTGCTGCTGGTTCAGGACTGGAAGGGGCTGCTGCGAGGTGTGCTACTGCTGCTGCTTCTTCCTTGTGATCTGTCTTTGTTGGCGTGAGGAGTGTGTCTGTCATGATCCGCTGCAGCGCCTCCTTGTTGCGCAGTATGTTGTCTGCTCTTTCTTGTTCCAGGGCGGTCAGCTGATGAGCACCTTCAGGAAGTCCTGCCTGTGGTGAACCAACAGCATCCTGTGGTGAACATCAGGCAGTCAGCAGACCAGCTGCACCTACCTGGTGATGCTGTCAGTCACACTGCTGGAGCCAAGATGGGCCAAGGGCAGCGCCCACAGCCCTCAGGGGGAGAGCGTTTTGAGTGGTGTTAGAGGATTGTCATGGTCCTCAACACATTCTTTGTTGCAAATTGGCAAATGGCCGACGGTATCACAGTACCTTGTATTGAATACCCTAACACGCCTTCTCCACTGTTATGTGCGCCGCTAGTCTTAAGGTAAAACCTGAAGACTGTACAACAGGCCACTGGACCCACAAGCTATGCAGCAACAGCAGATGGTAACTTACCAGGATGGCACCAGCAGTAGCAGATAACCATACTGACATTGTGATCAGCTGCTACTGCTGGTGTCATCCTGCTGAGTGTCATGAGCAGGCTGTCATCAGTTAGCCTCACCGCTCCTGCCACTCTGAGTCTTGCTGCCTGAATGTCCCGCACCACCTGGGCCCGCTCAGCAGCCAGCTGGGCAGCACGAGCCACCCACTGACCAGGTTGACTGCGCAGCTTGATGCGCTGCAAGCAGGACAAGGAAACAGCAGAACACTTCAGGACTCAACCTCTGGTGTCCAGCAGAATGGCCGGGCCATCCGTTGGATTGGAATTGACTAAGAACTGGTGACACTATCACAATCACTCTAGCTCTGTGGCCCAAGGCCAGTCCAATGTGGACTGACAAACAGTCAATATAAATATCAGCAAGGTCACGTGTATCAGAAGTCATTGGAGGCGGCTGCCTGCATGCGGGGGTGTTTCTCCTCTGTTGGAGCTCCCAGTAAGATGCATCACAGGTAGTGTGTGTGGGACATGCAGCAGCCCTGAGAGACTAAGACTCAGCCCACTGAGGTCAGTGTGGTGGCTGTTGAACAACGCTCACCTGTTGTGGTGCCCAGAGTGGAATGATTTCCACGTCTCCGTCTTCATAGTGAACAGTGTGGCGCACACGCAGGTTGTCATATGCTGTAATCTGAACAACACAGCACAACAGCAGCAGCAGCAGCGGCGGCGGCGTTGCAGTGGCGCCAGCAGCCTGTTATGTCTACATGTGCTGATGCCATCGATGTGGCATTTCTTGTTAGTGCAACCACACATCACCTGACTCCAGGTACTCATCCAATGTTGCAGGGTGTCCTTGCTCAATGAAGATTCTGCAGAATTATCCCTACTTGCCAGCAGGCTGCTGGCCTAGCAAGCAGCCCTCATGTTGGGAATGTTCACCATGCTATCATGTGCCTGTATCTTGTGCTGCTGTGCAGCCGTAACCAGCTCACGACACTGATCAGTGCTGCACCTAGGGCAGAGGCTTGCATGGGGCCAGCACCCACCTGGCAACCCAGTGCAGTCAGCTACTGTGTCAGCAAGGTTCACTACGAGAGTGATGGCAGTGGTCACACATCTGGTGTGATGGGTGACTGGTGCAATCAGTGGGCAATCATGCTTACTCACCAGTCCCTTGTAATAAGCTGCATCTAGTGGCCACCAGACATCAATCTCTGCCCCCACACACTTCTCACCCAGCACTGACAGCTGGGCACCGGCATGACCGGCAGCAGCAGCAGCAGTGGCACGTACAAGCAGGCAGCGACGGCTGCTGCTGCCAGTTGACTGAGTGCATGCCTCACACACCTTGCACCTGGGCCAGCCAGGTGCAGCAATGACAGCAGCAGCAGCAGCAGCGGTCATGATGGGCAGGACCACTTCAACACTCATCGGTTGTCTGTGGAAGGCCATTTTTAGCCCGGATTACATCTGTTCATATTCTGCTCAGGGAGTTTCAAGGCTGATTGTTGCTGTGACAGCAGAAGTGCAGCTGTGATCTACTCTTGATCATCTGTCAATCCCCATCTGCTGACTTGTCTCACCTTGGCATCCTCATGTTGACTGCCAGTGCCTGCTTAGCTGCTCTGCCTGCTACTGCAGCCCTGTGCTCGCCAGCATCAGCATCATCCTCATCGCTGCTGCTGCTGCCACTGTCACTGCTACTAAGATCAGCAGCGGCAAGTGCTGCAGCACTGGACCCCGTCAAACCCTGAAACACCAGGCCAGAGCACCAGGACAGTGGCTCAGAATATGGCACGACTTATCACTGGGCTCAGCTACACCTTTGGGGCCAGCCATACGATTTTACTTGCAGAACATACATGTCCTTGACAATACCTTCACCAACATGCACTGTGCTGCACCTGCTGCGAACAGTGTTGCACAGTTGATGAATATCTTGAGAGCAGGTGGTGATGTTTCCAGCAGCTGGTTTTGCCCACCTGCAGCATTGCTGCCCTGGCTCTGATCTTGCCTGCCCTCCTGAGTATTGTGCTGCAGTGCTTTGCCTCCCTGTAGGCGCGCCGCCACTCCTGGGGCCGAGCCAGCTTGTTGGACGACATCAGGGAGGAAGCCTCACCTGAGGGGACAGCAGCAGCAGCAGCAGTAGCAGTAGCAGCAGCTGGAGGAGGAGTGTTGGTGATGGGCAGCACTGAAGCCAGCGAGAGTTAAGTCACGGACACAGGGGACCACCTACTAGAGGGATCAGCCTTCACGCTGATGAGTGTGAGCTGCAGTGTGTTCCTCCAGGTTGGTTGGTGGTGGTGGTGGCCAGCTGTGCATCAGTGTGAATGTGGTGCCTGTCAGTGTCTCACCTTTGAGTCTTGCCTTGTGTGGCTCAAAGGGCAGCAGCTCATCCTGGCAGCGCCACTCAAACTGATTGGTGTGGAACCAGATCAGGAGCACCTTGCGCCGGCTGGGGTCCAGGACTTCAGCAGCAACATGGCATGCAGCTGACTCCTTCCCCTTACAAGCAGCAGCAGCAGCAGCAGCAGCAGCAGCAGCAGTGCTGACACTGGCAGCAGCAGTTGATCCTGAGGGGCTGGAGGTGTTTCCTGCGTCTGATGGATTATCACCAGCTGCTGCAGGTGTTGCTGATGGCGCTGGTGGCCTTGCACTGCTACATGGCGTGGCGGGTGCAGCAGCAGCAGCAGCAGCAGCGGTGGCGGCGGTGGCGGTGGCGCCGTTTGCCTTATCCCGGTCCCCTGGTGTTGTGTCGGCAGCTGGCAGGTAGAGCTCCCGCTCCCTCACTGACAAGGCCAGCCTGTGTTCTGGCAGCAGCTTGAAACCTCGGGGCAACCTGAAGGGGTCAATCTCCTCACACGGCCAGTAGAAGCCATAACCCCCACCGCAACCACCACCAGCAGCAGCAGCAGCACTGGTAGCGGGGCCAGTACAAGCCCTGCTACCAGCAGCTGCGGCTGCGCTGCTGCCGGCGGCAGTGTTGACTGCTGTCGGTCTTGCTGCTGTGTTGTACAACCGTGCCCACACCAGGCGGCCAATGCTGTTGGCTGCTGAGTCAGTCTCAGCATTGTGGAACACACCTGGTGAGGGGGGTAGCAGCAGCAGTGGAGGAGAGGGGGAGGAGGTTAAGGGGGTAGTACTGATTGACCCTCCAGAGGTCATGTTCAAGTGTGTATATTCAATGCTGAGCCTGCTGTTGCCTTGCACCAGGATTGTCGTCACCAGTGCAGTGTGTCTGACCTGCCAGCATGTCCTGCAGCCCGTCATCTGTTCCTGTGTTGACGCCGCACATGATCATCTTGCGCTCCGTGCGGTCCACGTTCCAGCCCTGCTCCTTGAGGCGCTGCAGGTACGTCACCAGCGCCACATCAGCGGGCGAGGCGCCAACCTTGCGAATGAATTCACCCAGAGGCAGGAAGCGCACCTGACAGGTAGGGAACACAGCAGCAGCAGCAGCAGCAGCAGCGGTTACGGCACCACCAAAAGCACTGGTAGTGACGGCGTCATGGACTCATCTGATGTAAGCATCAGGATTAAGATCTCAAACCACAAGCGCTTTGGTCAAAACCTGTCAGATTCAAATGTTGATCCTGGCAGTCTGTTGTGTGTCTCACTACCAGATGCAAGCACTTATAGAATGCAGGTTCATGCAGTGTACAAATGTGTGTCAGTGCAGGTGGTGCAGTGCTGTGAGGCTACTTCAAGCCAGTCAGACATCATGTCTCACCTTGACTGGTGTGTCTGATGCCTCCTTGAGCCCCCACCTGCCGTGGTCCTGCAGGAACCAGGCCGCCTTGGGCCAGCTGGACACCAGGTGACGGGGGGCAAGGCGCTGGGAGATCACCTGGACACAACCATCACCACCACCACCAGCAGCAACAGCAGCAGGAGTTTCAAGAAGTGCGAGGGGTGTCGCACCGTCTGAAACAAGGGGGGGGGGGGTGTGAGTTGGAAGGAAGCAACAACCAGCAGCTGTTACAAGTGCGACTTCTCAACCTCAAACTCAATTCCTTGATATGCCCTGGCGGCTGCTGACAAGCATCAGCACTCTGGACAGCAGAGGGATTAAGTTTCATGCTGAACTACAGAGAAGTGGCAGCAGAAGCCATTGCAGGATGCATCATACAAGTTGGCGTGTGAGATGGCTGTCAGCTGTGCCGTGATTGAGACTGGTACCAACCACCTGTAACTGCCACAGTAACACTGTGTCAGTGACTGCAAAATGACACAGTCTGTGCTGAAGCACCCGCAGTGATTTTGGATACATTCGAGCCCGTGTTTCCAGCTCACCTTCTTGACAGTTGCCCTTGTGGTCCTGCCAGTTGCCCTCACAGCATCTGCTGCTGCCTCCACCGCTGCTGCTGCCTCTGCTGCTGCCTTAGCGCGCGTGTGAGCTGGCCCCACCTCCCCGTCACTGTCACTGCTGTCCACGTCATCACCCTCATCAGAACTCCCAGCTGCTGCTGCTGCTGCCTCAGCTGCTCTGGCCGCCTTAGCAGCAGCAGCTAGTGCTGCATCTACAGGGTCCTTGGCCACCTGGTCGGCATCTTCATCACTGCTGCTGCTGTCATTATCTTCAGCTGCTGCTGCTGCTGCCTGCTCCCATTCCGCTGCTCCTCTGCTTGTGATCTTTGCTGCCCCGCTTGAGCCCCCAACTCTGTGAAGCTGATCAAGGCGCACCTCACGCAGCACCTGCCACACACTGCATGTACAACAAAGACACCCCACATGCCTGTGCCTGAGTGTCAGCCACCCAATGGGTCTGCCAGGTTTGTCGACAAACCTCTCAGCAGGTAATACTCTCAGATTAGCCCGCCAGTACCATCGTTGCCATGGCAGGGTTAGAACAGGATTGTGTGCAGTGTCCTTGAAGGCGGATGGCGTTCCCGTTGACGGCTGCCACTTCTGGCATAAATTTGTCAGAAAGATGATGATATGAACGCAAAAATCAACAGCAGTCATGGCCACTGGTCTGCTCCCACCTATCTTTCAGGTCTGCTGGTTGGAACTGTTTGTGCAGAGGCATGTCATTGTCTGAGGGAAGGTACTTGTAGCGGTACGGGTCACTGAGCCGCTCACCCAGCCACTGCGCAACCTGAGCAGCACACAACCTGGTGTGGGCCATGTTGTATAGTTGAATGACGAAATGTTGTGCAGTGCATACACAGTGCTTTCATCTCTCCTCCAGCTGCATAGGGCATTACTGATGACGTGTGGAGCTGCAGGAGAGATGAAAGCACTTTGACAGGTGCAGGACTTTCATGCAGTAATGGTTATGCTGGCACAATTCGAGGCTAGGATGGCATGCCTAGAGATGGCATGATGGACCCTGCCGCCGCTTGTTGAAGGTCACTGCTGCTGCAGCAGTGGCTCCCTGTGATGAGTGTGCAGCACCTGAGGCCAGGGCACTGCAGGGCACTGTGGCATCATCTGCCCACCTGCACTGTGACTGCATTGCCCAGCAGAGCAAAGCGCGCCCTGTCCCTGGTGTCTGACTCACTGTCTTTGAGGGTGCCGGTCCGGTGCTGCTTCAGACCCGGGTTTTGTATTGGGTAGCATGCCTGAGTGTGGCCTGGGGGAAGTCCCTGCGGGAGACAACACAAATCACCAGCAAAGTCACGGGTCAAGCAAGCAGATGAAAGTGTCCCTAGTGCTGCATCTTTCACCTAAGTGTCAAGCAAGCAGATGAAAGTATCTGATGAAGCGGTTGACTGTTGTCTTGGCTTGCCTGGTGAGAGAAGTCCATGCCATGCCTGGGTGCTGCGATGGGGGCCGATGTCCATGCAGGTTTGTGCAGTACTGTTTCATGAGACCAGTGACTTCACCTGCAGTCTCTCTGCATCCTCGATCCTCAGAGCTCCATACCTCCCATTGCTCAGCAGCAGGCATATCCTTGCGTTGCTGGTGGTGAAGGTGGGAACAACATCAACACCTGCAGCACTCCTGCAACCACACCCACAGGCAGCAGGTGACAGTCGCAACATGCAGATTTCACCCCACGACGCTCCTAGAACCGAGGCAGCAGCGTGCGTAGCGCAGAAATGGAGGTATGGCTGTGCCTTTCAAAGCTGTCCGAATCTCACGTCCTGCAAACCCCTTGACAGTCATGCCAACAACTCGCTGATGATGGTTGACTCATATCATGCCACAGGCCAGGGTTCACAGCATACCTTGCGTTTCCAAGGTCGAGTGCATATGAGCACCTGAGCATTGCTGCCTCACTCTTACTGCCTGTGGTTGGATCATCATCTGGATCAAAGCACTCCCAGCAGTCACCACCAACAGCAGCCAGGCATCCACCCATACAGCGGTGCAAACCCTGCAAGATGGCAGTACAACAGTGACATGTGAGGGAATGCATAAGGTGCCTATGGTTTGGCAGCCAACAACACAGCACTGCTACGTTTGGTAGTTACTACAGGAACTTTGCCTGAGCCTGTAACACGGCTTTAGGTACTGTTCGATACCACCTTCTGCTGTTTTTACAGCTCAATGCGTGACATATTTACCTGTCCAAGCATCACATCTCTGGCATCTCCATGCATTGATGCCAGGATGAATATGCGCCTACGTCTGTTTGGTACACCAAAACCTGTATGAATGATTTACAGTTGAGCAAAGGCATGCTCTGTTGCAACATCAAGAACATCATTAGCAGTACTGATGACAGAGCACCTTCAACTGCAGTGAAAAGAAGACATCATCTTGTTCACCTTGCTGATGTCATGTCATGTGTGATGGCTCTGTGAGTTGGCAACTAGTCAGACTTTTGTGTTTGATACCTGGACAATATCAAACATCAGCCAACATGACATCAATTACAGCGGTCCACACTAGCAGGAGAGGCTGACCTACTGCCAGCTCACACCGCTGTCAACCTGTTACCTGCTGAGCAGATGACCCTGTGGGCCCATGACTTGTAGCCAAGGTTCTCCAGCTGAGCGACCACCCAGGACACCAGAGGTGGGCCTCCATGACAGCGGTCGATCAATGCCTCAACCTGGAGCCCAACAGTGTCAACGCTGGTGCCGTCAAATTGAACAATATGCATCCTTGTAGGCCCAAAGGCAGTTAGCGTTGTAGCGACAACGCTCTCTGTGACAGCAACACGCCATGACCACCGACACTTACAGATAATTTTCAACCCTATGAGAGAAAGTCGCTGGCTGCTGGCCCCAGCCGCCACTTACATTCTCCAGCAGTACCCATGGCACCGGTCTCTGATCATGTGCAGCTTGAGCCAACAACCGGAACACATGGCGGACCAGACCAGTGGACTGCAGCCAACCACAGTCAGCAACATCACTGCAGCATCAGACTCTGGCGGCCTAATCTGTGAAGAAGCGAGGATAAGTTGTGACGGCTGCAGCAGGCTGGCCATGCTCATATACGGCTCTGCTGTTGGCTAGCACTGGTAGACCGCAGGGGAGCTATGCGCAATAGCGAGCCTTGATACAAGAACTGATCTCAAGCGTGCAGGGCCCATCACACTACATCACACTACTTCAGCTTTCTGCTGACTCACCGGCCCATCCAGTCCCTGCCTCAGTCCTGCTCTGCTGACATCAATACATGGGAAGCCAGCAGCAACAAGCTCAGTCTCCTGCAAACATAGCGGCGGGCACCAGGAATGAGTAGTGGGACAGGAGTTCGACAGCAGCTAACGCACATGACCAAAATACAGCAGTTGTAATCGTGCCTACATATATTGTCATCAAGCTGTTAGACTCTAGATTCACAAAAACCCAATGGCAACAGCTGCAGGCAGACGGGCTTGGCTGACAGCACTGACAGTGCCCTGAGCAGTACAAGCACTACACCAGAACCGATAGGACTCGGGTCAGTTCCTTATAGAATGTGGGGCCCAGTTGGCTCGCCAATCAGCTCAACAGCAGCACACTTTGAAGCACTGATCATACCTTGGGCAAGACCTGTAAGCTGCAGATGTCTGGAACTAGCAATGTACCCGGGAAAGCCTTGCGCAAAACCTGCAAGCTCAATCCCGGTGATATGATGGTATTAACGTGTGTGCCAGCCTCTGCCGCAGTACCGTGAGCAGGCAAATGGCTCAGCAGGACTGACGAACCTGCACCATACTTGTAGCGGTTGGTGACTCCCAACTGTTCTATGTCGATCGCTCACCTGCTGTGCTCCTGGGTCACATTCACACTGTAAAATGATTTCATGCCCAGCCTGCGGTGAATTGAACAAGGCAATCGAGACGAGGTTTGTGTCGGTGCCACAACGATCTGTCTTGCTACCGCATAGTGAAGCTGCTATCAGCACTGATCACTCATACACAAGCATATAGCACACTTTGTTGCAGACTTCCGTACCTTGTGCAGGCCAAAATCAAGTCCACCGCATCCCGTAAACAACGACACCACTTTCATGGCACTAGCTGTGATTTCAATGTATGCACGTCGACGCACAGGCGGTGCTTATGCATAAAGTTGTGTACTGAATGTCACCCTACGGGGTTGGCAGTTCTCTCCCAGACCTGATGATCTTTGCTCAGAGGTCAAGCACAGTGTGTAAGATCAGCGCGACTTGGTGTCTGCAGAGGGCAGTGACGTGTAAGTAGCTTGCTTTTTATTCAGTTAATCACTTTCAGGTGCAAGTACTGCAAGATGTGGCCCAGCTGTGACGAGGGTTCAGTCGAGTCAACTGATACAACCGGAGAGAACTCAAGGAGGACACGATCTTGCAAGAATTGGGCAGGGCTTTGACAGTGTCACTGCAACTGCACAGTTGCTCAGTAGGTGAGAAGCGACAAACCCGCTGCCTTGTTGCTTACAGCAAGCTATGAGACGGTTTCTCAGATCAAATATGACCACAGGCTCCCATCTTGATCAATTACAGGCCTAACATCACCCATCTTGGCATGCATGCGCAGCCTCCTCACTGTGCACCAAAGAGCAATGATGTGTTACTCAGGCTCTTCCATGCACTGCAAGCACCTATGATGCCATATAGTAGGCACACTGTACAGATTCGATGCCAGCTGGTGGTGCAGCACCATTCTTACTGGCACCATACATTGATACAATCAATTTGCAAAAAGACACAAAGTTTGTTCCAGGGGGTCCCTGGAGTCAGATGTCTTGATCAGATCTGCACCGTGAAGGTCATGGCCTTGTTGCATGTGCCATTTCAGCAGCAAGCACTGAGGCAGTCTGATGTCACTGCTGTCAGAAGCCATCACAACAGCTCTGCTGCTTGGAGCTTGCACCTCGCAGATGCATGTACAGAACCCTGTGCAAAAGAGCTCCAGAACCAAAATCAGCGAGTCTTGCACCAAAGGTTCTGCCACCTGCATGTTGGTGCTACCTCACACGCTACAGGTCTTGTGCCAAGCTCCATGCCCTAGATAACGACACTAATTCAGCGTTCCCTTGCAGTTCGGGGCCCCACATTGGCACAGTATCTTGTCATCCCCCTCCTCTTCCTTGAACCTGTAGTCAAAGGTGAGCTCCTGGCCCAGCTTGATGTCTGTGCGGGCAAAGAAGCACAGGTGCAGCTCACCACCCAGCTCCAGCGGCTTGGCATAAAGGCACGGGTGGCAGCAGTGGTTGGTGAAGCGGGCATAGTTGCCCCCCTTGGTGTTGTCAATCACCGTCTCATCCGTGGCATGGAACATGTAGCAGTCACGATGCTGCATACATCAAACACAAAAACTGTAAGCTGTTGCTGAAGATGAGATGGTGGCTCCATGATGCAGGCAGTTCAGGTGCACCCTCATGCAACCTGTCCTGTACAGGGTTGATTGGCAAACGTACAGACACAACACTGTCTCTGTCTGTGCACAGCCACTGGAGTCCACATCAGCCATTCAACTCAAGATCAGGCCCTCAGTGGCTGCCTGAATGAAACACAGCAGCAAGGGCTACACAAACACCGCCACACTGAGTGGTATTATTATCCACCCTTGCCCTGGTTCCACCCACCTCCTTTCTGTAGCCGTGCTCCCGGACATCTGCCAGTATGCACCTGACCAGCTGGCCCCTGAACTCGGTGACCATGGTGTCCTGGGGGATGTCAGCTCGAGCAAAGATGCCCCAGCCATGGATGCCACTTTTGCCAAAGGTGATGCGCTTGTTTTCCAGGGCCTGGCACACACGGAGCTTCTCACGCCATGTCTGCGTTCGGCTGCCTCTCTTCTCCTGCTTCTCCAGCTGCTGCTGCTGTGGTATAAGCTGCCTGTCCTGTTGCTGATCGACACCCTGCAGTGCTGCTGCTGCCCCTGCCACTGTGCTGCTAGGTGCAGGAGCATCAACATCTCCTGCCGCTGATGGCAAAGGGGGTGTCGCAGGTCTACTGCCACTTAGACTTGGAGTACCTGCCCTGCTGCCGCCAGCTGCAGCACAAACATCTGCAGCTCCTCCATTGTCAGCTGCAGCAACACCAGCAGACTTGCCACTGCTGGCAGTGTGAAGCGCTGTCCACTCCTCTGCTGTGTAGCTCCTGCTTTTGGGTATCTGCCAGAGCTGATGCACTGCTGCACCACGTACCAGCTGTGGTACTGCACGCACAAACGCCCGCTTTCCCACCAACATTGTAGGCAGGTTAAGCTTCTTCCGCCGCTGCTCTACCAAGTCCTCTGCTGAGCCCAGCACCCCATCCTTGGCTGCCAAGCTGGATATACGGCCTGGTGGGGGTTTAACATGGCTGCTATACCCTGCTGACCTACTGCTCGTGCCTGCTTTGCCCTCACCAGGTTGCCGTGGAACATAAGCATCTTCAGGATTGGGTGTGAGCCCTGCCTCCTGTGCTGCTTTCCTGCGTGCCTGCTTGCAGATCACACACATGCACCCGTCCCGGTGTAACGCCACGCCCCTGGCTGTGACCACATTCTGACCAGCAGCAGCGGGGGCCTTCACACCCTCAGCTGCACCGCCAGTACTGCTGCTCCTCTTCGCCACAGCAGCAGTGGCAGCAGGAGGCCCTGCTGCTTTCCGGCTGGCATACTGCCTTCTGATGTCATTGAGACTGGTCCTGACACGGCCTGACCCCTCCCCAGCTGCTGCAGGCTGCTTTGGCTGGTCATACCCCATCTGGATGAGCCAGTCACCCATGGTTATGCCTGGCAAGCCATTGGCCTTGCGCACACGTATGGTACACTTCCACTTCTTGCTGGAGCCCTTGCCTGACAAGCGCTCAAACTCTGTTGGGCTTATGTAACCACCCGGGGGCATCAGCACTGCCATTCTAGTGCAGTCAAAGATGGCGGTGTTAGTGCCACAGATGATGTCAACCTGAGAGGGCGCACCAGGTTTGGGCCCCGGCTTCGGGCCAGATCCTGCTGCTGCTGCTGCTGCTGCTGCGGCAACACCATCAGCCGGAGCAGCAGCTGGGCCTGCAGTGGTTAACTGCTGCTGAGCCGGTATGCTTTGCGGCTGCTGCTGCTGCTGATGGTGTTGCAGCAGCAGGACCAGCTGCTGCGTGCGCTGCTGAAGGTGGAGTGGTGCCGACATGCCTGGCTGCAGCCCCAACTGCTGAATCTCAGCAAGTGTCTGCTGTAGCTGTAGCTGCAACTGAGCAACCAGCTGCTGCCGCTCTTGCTGCTGATCTGTACCAGCCCCAACCTGCTGCTGCTGTTGCTGCTTCTGCTGTTGGTATTCTGCTGTTGCTGCCAAGATCCGCTGTTGCATGTATGCCTCATGAGCTTGCTTACCAGCCTGGCTCAAATCACGCCCGTCTGCCGCCACCCAGTCAATTCTGGCATGTTGCAGCTGCACACTCTCAGTCAGCCCATCATCATATTGCATTTCATGCCTCCCACTGGCAGTGCTGTATTCTGATAACAGCCCATAGTAGAAGGCTCCTGCCTGGGGTGAGAACAAGCCAACCCTCCAGCCCACTGCTGCAGCTCCAGCAGGTGCCTCTTCTGGGCCCGGTTGTGTTGTCCTGTACTGCTGGTACTGCTGCTGCTGCTGCTGCAATATGCGCTGCATCTGCTGTTGCAGGTTGGCTCCACTGCTTGCCAGGGACAGCAGGTTGACGTCGCTGCTGCTGTTGGGTTCACGAGACATGGCGGTGATGCGCTGGAACCCAGCAGGCAACTCAGCAGCTGCCTGTATAGCTGCTTGCTCTGCTTGCTGGTCTGCACTGTGCACATCATCAGCCAGAGAAAGGCCCTGTGTAGCATGCTGCTGCTCCAAGGCTGGTAGCAGCTGCTGCTGTTGCTGCAGGCCCTGCATGTCTCGAAACACACCTGCCAGCTGCATCAGCGATTGCTGCTGCTGGTCCTGCTGCCCCCAGCTCCCTGCTGCTGCTGCTTGCTGCCAAGGCAGCAGCCCGATATCACCAGGGATTCCCTCCATCACCCCCAACCCTGCTACATTGCCAGGGGTTTGTTCGTCCTGCTTCTCAGGCGGCTTTGGCCATTTGATCTTATCCACCAGTGGCAGCCACTGGACCCGGCCCTCCTTCTCCTCTGCTCCCAGATCTATCTCCTCTGTCACCTCATCTATGTGGTACCAGAGGCTGTGCCTGCCACTGCTGCTGTCATAGCCTGTGACATCTGCTTCATACCAAGCGTCGTCATCAGGCCAGTACATGCGGCAGCACCGGCCAACCACCAGCCAAGGATCACTGGTGGCCGACACTGCCTCGCCACCACTGCCAGGGTCAGCAGAAGCCTCTGCTGCTACTGCGGCACTGCCCATAATGGCATTAGACTGCAGGCTTAAGCCTTGCTGCTGCTGCTGCTTGGCTGCTGCTGCTGTCAGTGCTTCTTGTGGCAGTGAGCTAGGGTGTATTTTGAAGGTATCTGGCAGCTGCTTGTAATGCACTTTCAGCAGCAGCACAAGCCCCTTCTGTCGCCTGAGAGCAGCAGCAGAGGCTGCAGCAGCCCTCTGCTGACCTTCCTGCCCTGCATCATCACTGGTGGCAGTGACTGTAGCAGCAGCAATGATGCCATTGGCCACGGCTGCTGCTGTGGCTGAGTTATCCTGCAACTGCTGCAGCTGCTGGGGCTTTGGGGGCTCTGGCAGTACTTGTTGATCAAGCAGTACTGGGCTGCCCACATCACGCTCATTGACCTGCTGCTGCTGCTGCATGCTAGTATCATCTGCTGCTGTTAGACTGGCTGACCCCCCATTGGCAGCAGGAAAGACCGTTCCCTCTTGCAGCTTCTGTCGCTTGGCAGCAGGCATGTCAGCATCAGCAACCGGGCGATGCGCGGCATCCATGCCCTGATGCTGCACCGGGCTCTGGACAGCTACATCCGTGTTCAGCTGCGGCTGGTTGATCTGGTCACCTCTTGCAGTTGTTGGCACATAGTCTCCATCAACTGCTGCTGGCACAGCTGCTGCTGCTGCTGCACCATCACTGTTGCCGTCATCATCATCAGGATTATCACCCTGGTCCTGCTCTGCCTGTGACCCAGTCACCTCCTCCCCATCCTCTGTTGTTGCCCCACTTGCTGCACCCTCCCCAACACTGCTCTCTGCCTTGCCTGAGGGCTCACAATCATCGGCACTCCCATCAGCATCAGCATCACCACCTGCCTGCTGCTCATCATGTGCTGCTGCCTCCTCCTGCTGCTGCTGCTCCCAGGTCTGCCGGAGCTCGTGCGCTGTCCAGTTACTGATGAGCTTGGCCAACGCTGCTTTGTCCAGCCCCCTGGCACTCAGCCAGTCTCCCATGCACACATCTGGCTCACCATCTGCATTTGCTGCCCACAGACTGCTCTTCCACTTCTTGGCATCACCCTTCCCACACATGGCCTCAAACCTGGATGCCGTCATCTCCTGGTCACCCACCAGGACCCGCTGGGGCCGCAGGATGAAGGTGGCTGAGCGGCCATTGCACACCACAGACACCTTGGCAGGAACACCCTCAGGCAGAGGCAGCAGCTCAACAACAGGCGGCGGTTCACCAGATGCAGACAGTTTTGCCACCTTTGGCCGTGCGGCCGCCCTGCTGTTGTGCACTTTAGCACTGCTGCCTTTGCCCCAACGCCGCCGCTTGCGGCCGGGCTTGCCAGCAGCAGCGGCAGCAGGAGCAGCCCCGCTGGTGATGGATCCCTGGTGCCCGAGTGCTCCACCAGTATTGCTGCTGCTGTCAGCGCCCCCGCCTTCACCCGCAACTGCAGCAGCATCAGCAGATGGGATCCAGAAGCCTGCTATGCTGGTGCGGCCAGTGCCTGTCCCATGACTGATCTGCTTGGCAGCAAATGCAGTGGCCCGGGCACAGCCACCAGGTGCTGCTGGTATGGCTGCTGGTGGCTTGTTGCACTTGAATGGTTGAGCGTTCCAGAGGCCGTTGTTGATGGCATCTGCTGCTGTGCTGCTGCTGGGGTGGTCTGCTGCTGTGCTGCTGGAGCCTCCTGCTGCATCATTGAGGCGCTTGCGTGGCCGGCCCATGCGGAAGGCATCCTCCGGGCTCAAGAGCGTGATGCCTGCAGATACTAGCACGCAGCAGTGTCAATGCAGAGTTGGGCTTTCTCAAGAAAGGGGCTCTGTACAGCTTACGTTTACTGCCCCACACCTGCATTCATCAGCTACAATCAGAGCATAATGTTGCAGTCTGCTGGCAACATCAGCCACCTTCTGCTGTGCTGGCAGTTGCTCACCTGACTTCTCTGGCCTTGCTTTGCAGTGTCTGGGGCAGAATGTGAGCAGCTGCAGTGGGCCATCAGGCACGGCTGGCTCCACCATCTCCATGTGAAGACCCATGCGCCGGGCACACAGGGGGTGATAGGCCTGCAGCATGCAGCACATACCACCAGTGATGGTCACCATCCGGCTTCCCTGTGGTGTATAGGACTGATGTGGTGCATACAGAGCAACCTTCAGATGACCGCTTGACCTGTGTGACTAAGACCACAGCCACATCCGAAGGGTGCCGCCTATCAGGCAAACCTGCAGCAGCGCCCACCTGATAGCAGTCATTGCACTGTATCTTGGCACCCATCCGCTGCCTGCAGATGCAGCACAGCAGCTCCCAGCGCTCCTTTTGGATGTGCTGAACGCGATCAATGGGCTCCATCCTGTCAACAGGTACAAAGTCACAGTGGCAGCAGCTTGGTTTGAGAACCCACACTCATGCTTCCCTTTGCAGGTGAACAGAATTGCAATGCCATGGGGCAGCAAAACCATCTGGAATGCCTTTAGCTCAGCTGCGGGCAATCTGGAATGCCTTTAGCTCAGCTGCGGGCAAGCAGCCAGCGCTGATAACCCCAGGTGTGAGTTTCACATGACAATCATGCTGCAGGTTAATGCTCAAAGGTCGATGCCAGCTGCTGCCGCACCTCAGCGGCTCCACACAGGTGACCTCGGGAATCCACTGCATGCATGCGGCGTGTGCCCACAGGCCAGGCAGCGTGGTTGGTTTGAGTCCTCCACCAGTCATGGGGCACAAGCAGCACTGAGGCTCAGCAGCACCAGGCTCCTTCAGCTCACAGGACCTGCGGGTCAGAAATCGGTCGAGCTGTCAGTTTGATACATTTTACAACCTGTTTCTAGTCAGCAAATGAATTTGTCCACTGTGCATTGATTGACCAAGTCACCAGTATGCGGGGCAAGCTCAGGCAATGGACCTTCATACAGAAAATCGAAGTTAAAGCGCCTGATACATAGCTATTCCAGGGGTACTGAGCAGGCTGCTGAAGCTTAGCAGCAGATGATAGGGACAAATGCTCATTGCACACAGATACTGCTGACACTGCTCGCTGGGGTAGCAGTACCTGCACAGCCACATGTCGTCTTCATCTGGCAGCTCAGGTATGCCATAGCAGCTCTGATGTACTGTGATGCCGCACCCATCACATGACACAAGCCGGTCAACATCAAAGTCAACATCACTGTCACACACACAGCAGCGATCACCAGCAAACTTCACCTGCAGCACATCAGCAGCAGTGCAAGCAAGCTGGGTGCATCATCAACATGCACCTAGAGAGCAGAGCCGCTCGCACACCTCATCCACAATCAGGGTGACGCTGTGCATGGCTTGTGGTACCCCAGTCTATGATAGACAGCAGTGACAGGAGCCATCATGG
Organism: Coelastrella sp. MACC-549; assembly: GCA_018290735.1. NCBI lineage: Eukaryota > Viridiplantae > Chlorophyta > Chlorophyceae > Sphaeropleales > Scenedesmaceae > Coelastrella > Coelastrella sp. MACC-549. The sequence continues at coordinate 358,041 of JABEVS010000002.1, forward strand.
AGTATGTCGTCCTTGATTCAGCAAACAGGTGACCTCATGCAGGCAGCCCCGCAGCCCCGCACTGGGGACTGGCCAATCACCAGCTCCAGCACTGACCTGTATAGGCTTGTACTGGCCCAGATTTACGTCCTCCCAGGGCGCCCAGCTGTCAGTCCGTCTGTTCTTGGGCACACCAGTGCTAGCAGGTTTCTGCTCAGCACTGCTGGTGGCCGCAGCAGCTCCAGCAGTAGCACCAACAGCAATGCCATCCCCTGGGCCTTTGCTGCTGCTTGCAGGGCTGGGGACCCCTACACCGCTGGCAGCTATGACGTCACCAGAAGATGTTGGCGGGCCAGCAGAAACCAGGCTAGAGTGCCTGTGCTGTTGCTCGGAGCGCTCACGCTTGACTGATGCCGCAGGCCCATCCAGCAGCAACTGTGCAACATCAGCTGCTGAGGGTGGAACGTGAGCTGTAAGAGCAGCAAGTGCGGCAAATGAACCAAATCAGAGTCCTGAGCCAAGGTGTAGCAGTTGAGTTACATCAGCACATGCAGCCACACACAACTGCAGAAGCACACCACACACTCTGGACGGTGTCAAGATTGGTTCTGTTATTATGCGAACCAAAGGGTGCGCTTGCAACACTGGACGGACCATGGATCAGCTCTGTAACCAAAGCACTCACTACTAGTGGCCCACAATGCAGCCCGCTTGCAGCCAACCTGCTGCTCAACTAGAGTGCGCGCACAGCCTGTGATGAAAGCATCAGCCACCAAATGACACCCAGCAATCTGCTGTCATAAAGCACAGCTGTTGCAAAGCCTGCAGCACCCCATGAGGAGCACACAACAGGTCAAGACACCCTTCAATACCATGGCTACAGCCCTCTCACACATTGACACGAGCATCAGCAGCATCAACCCCTACCTGCTGACACTTTAGACCCCTTAGCCTCGATCCCCTTCATCTCCATCCACTTGCCAAACGCCATAGGATTGGACCCCAGGGGACATTCACTGACAGCCCCCGGTTCAATGCGCAGTGAGGCCTTCCACTTTTTAGCACTGCCGGCACCGGCATGCTGCTCAAATTGTGTTGGGCTGAAGGTGCGCATCTCCAGGGACTGCACAGTACATGAGGGACAGCTGCAGATGACCCTCATTTCAGCCAGCAGGAATGTGCCCTTGGTGGTGTTACATATAATGGGGATCTGCAGACAGCAGCACACCATGCTGTCAGTTGAGCAAGCTGTGGTGTATCAGGTGGGAGAAGACACTGCTGAAGCCCCTGTATGTGCAGTCACAAGTAAGCGGTGCGCAAGCATACCAAAGTGTAGTGTCCAGTGGAATGTGGCCTGGACTGCTGCTGCTTTGTGAGTGCTCACCTGCTGTGGAACATCACTGCCATCCTCTGCTTTGATCACTGCACCAGACCCCAACACAGACACATGTGATGGCCGGCCACCACGACCAGCATGCACAGCGCTGCTTGCTGCTGCTGAGGCCGCCGCTGCTACTGGTACAGGTGCAACCGCTGCAGCTGGTGCAGCAGAAGCACTGCCACGCGTAGAGCTCATCAGCTGCGGCTGCTGCTGTCCCCGGGTGGTGGCCCCTCCTGCTGGTAGCGGTTGCCCTGCTGCCCCTGCTGCTGCACTGCTGTGTGATGCTGCAGCGCCGCGAGCTAACACCACAGACCCTGAGCCCAACACCCGCTGGGGTTCAAGGGCTAGGGACAAGTCAACCTCACGGCGTAGAGATGCTGCAAGGTTAACGTACTGCCTAAACAAAGCATCATATTGAGGGACAGCAGCCTGCAGAAGCATACAGACCAGTACCAGAGGCAACTTTGTGTGCAAGCATTGGCATAGGCAAGCAAGCACCAAAGTGCTGTGTCCATGACCAAGTACCATGGGTGCATGATCCATGCACCACAATGCACCTGATTTGCTGAAGGTTGATTAAGAACTTGAAACAATAGCACTGTAAGGGCTGCTGTCAGGCTGAAGTCGTGCCTGACCTCTGACCATTTGCTGCTCACCATGTATGCTTGCTGCTCCTGCTGCGCATGCTGCTCATACTGTCCCTTGTCCTCCTCATCCACCCATGCCTTGCTGATAAGGACCTGCAGCAGCTGAAGGTCCATTTGGCCGCCAGACGCAAGGTGCTGCAGTGCAGGACAACCACAATACCCGCAGGCTGTTTGTTATAAGGCAGTAGTTTGCCATAGCATGAGCTTGGCATGATCCCAGCAGCTATTTGACTCACATTGCAGTACAAGTACGCAGCTTGCACACACACAGAGTGGCTTATGGTGCTCATTCTGGATGGCCAGTGAAAGGTTACAGCTTGGGCAGCGCAGGTATGCGACATGGCAATTTCACCTCTCACCCCCCTCCCTATCAACCAGCGTGACCAACCTTGCGTGCAACTTCAGCAGCAAAGATTTCTGCAGCCGGTCGTGGCTTGTTGGGCTTGATGTCTGCCAACACCACAGCATGCAGGTGCAGCAGGTCCATGCGAGACTCATCAGCCTCCTTCTGGCAGCATGCGGGACAGTTGTAGGGCGCTGTTGACGGCTGCTGCAGCTGTTGCTTCACTGTATTAGCTGGCACCAGTTGCTGTTGCTGGTCAATGTCCATGGGCTCCTCTTGTTGCTCCTGTTTTACCTCAGCAACCTGCAGGGATGTCCAACATGCATAACATCATCACGAATATCATGCAAGAGACGCCGCTCAAGACAACACCAAGGATACTGGTATAGTCTGTGCGACTGCTGCAAGGAACAGCTGCGTGTTGGCCTCGAGCAATGAAAGTGCTCAGCATACTCTACATGTAGTTAACTTGAGAAAAAAATTCAGAGCAGCATATTTGATAATGTGTATCTCTGTGAGCATGCTCACCCTTTCTGCTGCTGCTGCTTTGACAGACTTGTCCGCCCTTGCATCACAGGCAGCATGCACTCTTGCACCACAGCGTTTGCAAGTGGCCAAGGTATGAACTTCATAGTCAAACCAGACACGGCTACAAACTGCACAGTGCTGTCCATCAAGGAATAGCTGCTGACAGTCACTGCAACGGTCCTGCTGCTCCTTGGCATCTGCTGCTTCTTTGGGCTTCAGGGCTTTGCCACAAGAAGCGCAGCATGTTGCTGATGGATCAACCTGCCAGCCGGAATGCCATACTATGTCAACAAGTAGACATGCATCCTTCCCAAATGGTTTGGCATGTGCTCGTAAATTGCTTCGATAAGTGGTTACCATGCATTCAGCAGCAGCAGCAACAACTGCAGAATGCGGACAACCTGCATTTCAGGCTTTTGCAGTTAATTGCAAATGGCACAGAATGCATGCAATCAAGCAGGTGACCCTATGAAATGGGATAATAAACTGTGTCAGCACTGCTGTACAATCCCAAACTTTTTGATTTTTTTCTTATTTTCACCTTGGGGAGCATGCCCTGAATGGGGTCAAGGTACCCAGCATCCACACTGAGTGCCTGCAGATTGTGTCAACGAAGCTGTTGGTCAACTACACAGGAGAATGCACAACCGCTGCACGCATACCAGGAGCAATGCTGATGTACAGCTAGAAATACTGCAGCACAGATCAGATGTGCCTATTTCAACAAGGAGGCTGGCATGCACGAACTCGCTCATGCAGGCAAGCGTAAGCAGGACCTGGGGTGGAACTACCACATAGAGAGTGCCGCAGATGTGCACGCACCTCCTCATGAGCCGCCTTAAGGGCCTCAGCGTGGTCTGCATACGTTTTGATGACCTCCTGCAGACGCATAGCGGGAAACACAAAGAGACGCTGGTTGCTGCAGTGCATGTCCGCAGTTCGTGCTTAGGCCATCCTCGGACACGCAAAGCAAAGATAAGTATTTACTAGCAACTTCCAACAAGTCTTTTCAATCTGGGCACCGGTACACGGCCCTGACCGGCCATCGGACCAGGTCCCCTCCAACTTACTGGTTGCTCTGGAATGGAGTATTCAGCCCAGGGGACAAGTTCCTCCACAGGAAGCCAGAAGTAGTCCCTCACGCGTGACTGTAGTCGATTCGAACGTGCATCAGCAGCAGTGTCAGTGCGCATGGCGTGCCGTCAAGTAATTGTCACCTCGAGCAGTACTGTAGATATGAGCACAGGCTGCTGCAGAGGGCCCAAGGCCGCAAAAACGAAAGAATGATAACCATACCTGAGCTATAGAAGGACCATAAAAGCATATGCAGATTCGCCCAGGGGTCTGGAGCCTCTGTATGAAGTCAGGTACACTCCCATCTGGGAGAACTACGCCCTGCACGAGCGATTGCGAGCCGTTGTACACTGAGAATCGCTCAATATAACGACCTAGTACGAGGTCTGCATCCTTACCGGCCACAACTGATCTCTCCTGAAAGCATTCCTTGCCCACACCAAACTGCCCCCCTTCTCCATCCAGCCCGATCCTTAATGGCCTGCCTAGCAATCCATGTATATAGAATTTGATTTTCTAATGACCCATAAACAGGAGTGTTGAACAGGTTCGCACCCTGTTTGAAATGTAGCACAGCAGCCCGCCTGCTTTGAAGGATACACAATCACTTGGGTATCAACAGGCACACAAAATTTCCCTTTGCTTCAGGACGTTCGCCTGCTCAATCGTGTAACAACAATTTGTCATATGACGGGTCCGTCTAGGCGCTTGATCCGGTCGTGATTGCTAACAAAACTCAGTATTAATGGCTGCGTGAACACGTATGGCTGGCGGGACAGCATGGCCACGACGCTGCACTTCACCTGTTGGCATTGAGATTGTTGTAGCCCACTTCAAATTGCAGCCTGCTTCCTGATGAATTCAAGCTGTTGTGGTGCAACCTCCTCCTCCTCATTGCCTTTCATGCAAAAGTGATGTCATTTGGTACTTGGCTGGATTCAACGTGCAAAAGAAACCTTATCAGCGGGTGCTGGCGGTTGATTGAGGCAAGCTGGTGCACCGTCAAGCATGAGCAAGCCTGGTGCACTCTCAAAGAGAGAGCTTGCAGAAGCAGGAAGGCGCAAGGTAACCCAAAACCCCTGCTGAAAAGCCTCATCACATTTGTACAGCTGTTTCCTTGTTGCAGTAATGCATAGTGAATCTTGAGACACAACACAACTTGTTGGTGGTTGCAGCTTGAGGAGTTCAAAAGGAAGAAACAGCAAAAGGCCAAAGATGCAGACCCAGGTGAGCCCGACTGGAGCTCTGTGATGCCCCAAGACAAATGTGTGTTCCTGGGCATTGATGTGTCGGCCTGCTACGGACACGCCACATGACAATCGTGGTGGTGAGACAAATCAGCAACACATGTTGAGGACAAACACCTGCCATACAATTACAGGTGCTTCTGAATCAGCGCCTGCCAGCAGCCTTGCAGCGGTCCCAACCACCACAGTGCAGGCAGCAGATGCCATTGGTGAACGAGAGCCAGCAACTGCTGCACAACAGCCTCGGACAGAAATGGGAGTTACTTCAGCAGCGGCTTCTGCAGCAGCATCACTACCCGCACAGCAAGGTGCTTCATCTGCTTCCCAGGTGACAGCGCAGCAAATACCTTATATACCTGGTTTGTCATCCAGCAGCCAGGATGCTGCATCAGAATCTACTGCAGCCAGGGCAGCAGCAGCTGGGGCAGCTGCAGCAGCACTGGAGGCAGCACTCATGGGCTTGCCGCCTGCTGAAAAGCCACCCATTGCCACAGATCTGAAGGCTCCAGACCCACCAGCAACAGCAACAGCAACCCCAATCCAAGCACCCGCCAACGAGCCATTTTTAACTGCTGGGGGTGATCGGTTGCAACCAGCACCCCTGATCCAGCAGCGCTACTCACAACCGCAGCTGTCTGCACCACCAGCAGGTGTCAGCAGCCCCAGAGTAGCAGCTGTCCAACAGGTGAATGGGCACCCACAGCATGCATCGGCACCCTATGAGCAGCAACAACCAAAGCCATGGCAGCCACCACCTCCAACGCCACCACTTGCTGAAGCACTCAGGACTACTTGGCCAGCAGCAGGACAGGCTGCCCACTGGCAGCAAGAGGGCCAGAAGCCAGGCACACCTGGAACAGATCGTTCTTCTGCACCGGCGACTGGCTCCTTCACGCAGCGCTCTGGCTGGCTGTCACTGTTTAGCGGCAGGGGATCGTCCCAACAAACATCTGGCTACCAAGAGCAGCAGCAGCAGCAGGCAGCCCAATGTGCAGATGGGCAGCCACCCCAGCAGCAGCAGCAGCAGAGCCAGTTTGACAGCCTACTGCTGTATCATCCCTCTGGTCATGGCAGGCAGCCAAGTTCGCCGGCAGACAAAGCCAGCCCCCTCATACCTCCAGCAGGGCCACTGCTGCCAGCTGCTACAGTTTTTGGCAGGCCACCAGTGCCATGGATGCCAAGTGTTGCAGCAGGCACAGCTGACCAGACTCCAGCAACAGCGTATCAGGGACAGCCTTGGATCCCTGGCGCACCTGCCGGTCATACACACTCAAGTACTGCTAACCAAGGGACAGCAGCAGTCAGCGGCCCGACTGCCATGCGCAGCAGCAATCCTGCTGTTCAACCTGCGTCGGCTGGCCCTGTCAACGTGCCGGATGAGTATCTCAGAGTTACTAAGCCTCAGCAGCCTCCAGCAAGCAGCAGCACCACAGCAGCAGGGGTGTTGAGCCATGGCACTGATGGCGGCAGCCCACCACAGCACCTTGAGTTATCCTCAACAAGTGCAGGGCGGTCACCCCAGGCAACAGCTTCAGCAGCTGGATATGCCAGCTTGTCTGATAGCTACCTTGGCTATGGTGTGACCCAAGAGAGCAGAAGCCAACCCAAGCAGCAGCAAAGTACGGACAACAAGCTGCCTGGGGCAGCAGGAGCACCAGAGGCTATCGTAGATGACTCTCAGCAGTCTGCAAAGCCAGACAACCTTGTGCATGAGCTGAGTTTGGGCCCAGGCAACACTCCTGCGGCACCTCCAGCTGTTGAGGACAGATCTGTGGGGCCTGGCAGTGATGATGCTCAGCACGGTCACACTGGTGGCTTCAGCAGCCAGCAGCAGACAGTGTTTGATCAACAGCAGCAACAACAGCAGCAGCATAAGCACCAACTACCAAGTGACATTGTCAGCCGACCTGACAGCTACAGCAGCCTCAAATCACTAAGTGCTGCAAGTGGTGCGGCTAAGTTGGGGCTTTTTGAGAATGGGGTTCAAGGCAAGCAGCAAACACCAGATGCTGCTGCAGGGGCCAGCATTGCCAGTGGCAGCATAGCTGGCAGTGGGCCACCCTCCACGTCAGGTGGCTTCAGTGCCATGTCATACATTCAGGCGCATGCAGAAACATCCAACAGGACTGCAGCCAACCTCAAGCTGCTGCAGCAGCACATAGATGAACTCACAACAGAGAAGCTGGAGCTGATGCGCGGCCTGCAGCAGCAGGCAAAAGCGAATGAGGCCCTGGCGGATGAGAACAGGACCCTGGGGGAGCAGCAGAACAGCATGGCAACCAAGCTTGATAATGAGCGACAGACAGTGAAGAGGCTGCAAACAGAAATGGAGGCAGCAGCAGCCAGCTTGGCGGCGCTGGTGGGGCAGAGAGATGCCTTGAGGGCAGCGGCACAAGAGGCTACTGACAGGGCAAACGTGAGTGATGCATTGTGAAGAAGCACATGAGTGCAGTACACTCATTCATAGTCCACACGGCACCCTCCTGCTCAGATGCTTCCGAATCTAACTCGGCAGATGTAGATGCTGCGATTTGGCTTGTTGGCCACCAACAGAACATCATGCAGTGTGTCCCTTGATCGAGTGGCCTCATGCTGGCTCCTTTCTCGTTTGCTTTCAGCAAGCCCCGTTAGGTAGTGCACACTCACAGACGCTGTCTGCTGCTGCTGCTGCTGCTGCCATCAGACACTTGCTGCTGAGAATGTTTCCCTGGAGAACCAGCTGTTGGAGCTCAAGTCATCCACCCTGCGTCTTGAGAAGGAGTCGCGGGATGCCACTGCTGCTGCTGCCAGGCTTGAGGGTCAGCTGGCTCACCTGGGGTCTTCAGCGGGCCAGCAGGGCCAGGAGCTTCAGGGCCTGCAGGCAGAGCGCAGGATACTCAAAGCCCGGCTCATGCAGGTGCGGTGAAGCTGGCAGCAGCAGTCGGACATATTTGCAGCATCTTGTGCTCGGGTTCATTGCTGCTACTTTTCTTATGCTGGAGTCTATTGTACAGCGCTTGCATGCTCCAGCCGCTGGGGTGAAGGGGACATGGCAAGTGCGTCATGGTCACCACACCGGGTGTGATCCCCCTTTGTAGTTGTGTCCGCTTTGGTCCAGCGCTTTGGTTCAAATTGTTGATTGTTTGGGACATGATATTCCTGCCCGAGCCACAAGAAGAGCCTGTGGATGGCACAACCACACAGGCTCACACAGTGTGTGTGGTTGGGGCGGGGAGAGGGGACACGTTTCTGGTGCCTTGAACCTGTGTCTGCCCCTCAGCAGTCTGCTGCACCGGCTTCACGTCTCTGAGTGGTTGTGCTGTGTGCAGGCTGAAGCACGAATGAGGGCGGCTGGCCTGGAGCCTCTGCCACCAATGCCTGCTGGGATGACAGCAGCAGCAGGTAGGACCAGCAGCACACCATGTGTGCCAGTGGGGTGAATCACCCGCCAGCAACTCACAGATCATAGTGGTGTCCTGATGCAGCTTGCCTGCTGCATGCTGGCTCCGGATGGAGGCTTGTTGCCGTGTAGCTGTCTGGGCATGTGCTTCCTGGGGCTGTTCGCTGCCACGTGCGTCCAGAACACTTGCAGTGCCCTTCCAACTGCACAACTTCCCCCGGGAGTGCAGGATTGTGCCCCAGGACTGCTCACTGTTGCTCTGGTTGCCTGGTGTTGTAATCCTGCAGATGCTGCAGCACCACCTGCAGTTGACAGGGTGGATGCTGAGGTGCAGACTGACTTGCAGCCGCAGCAGCAGTATCAGTTGCCGGCAGACACCTCAGCACTGCACCCAGCTGTCTTGGAGCCCGCAGCAGCAGCAATCAAAGCAGCAGGCAAGCAGCTACTAGACCCTGTTGTCATGAACGAGCAGGCGGCGGCAGTGTTATCAGGCCTTGAGAAGTGGCTGCCAGAAGACCTTCTGGCAGCGGCCGAAGCTGCCATAGCAGCAGGTGCTGCTGCTCAGCAGCAGGCAGTGGACGGTGCAGCAGCAGAAGCAGCTTCAGGAAGTACTGCTGATGCTGCGTATTACTCCGCCATGGCTGCTGCCTCTTCTGTCCTTGTTGGTGGTGTTGGCAGTGATGTGTGGTGTGAGGAGGCGCGTCTGGTCAGCAGCATTACAGACCTAGCAGCACAATTAGAAGGAACCTGGGAAAATATGCAGCAGCAGCTGCAAAAAGCTCAGGTAGGCATCATAGAACAGTATCTTACGTGTTTTTCCCATAACCCATGAAGCGATTCTGGTCATTCTGGTCATTGCTGGTCATGGCTGTATCATCCTGGGCACACCAGCATTCATAGCACTCTTGATGTGGATGCAAAGCAGAGTCATGCATTGGCTGCTTGCGCCCTGGATGAAATGTGCTAGAGCAGGTGCAAGTGAAGTAATCAAGCTGCTTGTACCGTACTGTGCTCAGGCTCGCAATGAAGAACTGCAGCAATCGGAAGCTGACCTGCAGGAGCAGCTCGCTGACATGCAACAGAGGTATGAGCAGCTGCTGCAACAGCAGCAACAACAAGAACAGCAGCAGCAGCACAACACTCCTATTGAGGCTGTCAACACTGTTGAAGCCGGGGTGCAACATGGGTTGGGTACAGGGTCTGAGCAGCTCCACCCACAGGTGCAGCAATACCAGCAAAGGCATGAACAGCAGCAGCAGCAGCAGGCGTCTGTAATATTACCAGTGTCTGTGCCGTCTGCCAGTGGTTCTGTTGAAATCACTGCAGCGGTTGTTGATGATCCAGGGCATATGGTTCCTGATGCATCCAGCCCAGCAACAAGGCTGGTAGACGACAGTTATGACAGCCATGCCATGAGCGCCAATTCTGTGGTTGGCAGTACAATTGGCAGTGCACAGCTGTGGGATGATGGCAGCACAGCTAGCAGTAGGCCAGGAGGCAGGGGCTGGTTCGGAGTGTGGGGCAAGCGCAGCAACCATCAGCGCAGCGCTCTGGTGTAACTTGCCGTTTGCAAGTTTGGAAGGTTGTTGTACATGCGTGCTGTGTACAAACAGAGACAGAGGATTACTGATGTTCTGTTTGTTAAAGTTCTCTGTCATCTTTGCGGGCAACAAAGACCTGAGCTTGTGATCGCGGTCTGGTGACGTCGACTCCGGAATGGTAATGCCCGCTGCCGATATGTTGCAGCTTCTTTTGTGACTAGAATGAGATGTTGACGTTGCTGATGCAGTATTAGCAGCCCTGCAGCATGCTAAAGTCGGTGCTGACAAGGCTGCTGCTGCTCCTGCACTTCAAGATCTTGCTGTGCTTGGGGCAAACGCCTGACCCTGCGTACACAACCCCAGGACCATGCATTGCACGTGAACTGTTAGTTTCGCCGCTGCAGCTGCCTAGTGAGACCGGCTGTGGCTACCACTGCACATTGGATATCCACCTGCATGCTCCAGCTGTAGGTCCCGACACCTGCTCAAGTGCACCTTACCCGGTGGTGGTGTTCTTCAGCGGATTCCAGGTGCGACCGCATGCTCTTAAAGCCATCACAACATCAAGACCATGATCATCGTCACATGCACTGAGCAAACCAAGTCAACCGCCTCTTGCATATGCAAGCGAGCCTCATGGCATGCTGAACCGAGAACGCCAGGTTCTATGGGTTGCAGTTGTCCTCGTCCTACTACACCAGCTATGCTGAGCGGCTCGCCAGCTGGGGCTTTGCTGTATTGCAATATGACCTGACACTGCTGACTATTGTAGCAGACCAAATTGAGGTGCGCTGCTGGGGCTTGAGAATTCTTTATATACTATTGCTTCAAGGCCTGGCAGGTTTAAGGTGCAACACCCATTTTGCCCGGCGCCAGTTGCCCAAAGGCTGCAGACTAGCAGCTCCTGTACAATTCAGGCAGAATTTTGCTACAATAAGTGGTATAACGAGGCAAGGTGATGAGCATGATTGTCAACTGCTGCTGCTTAATTCACTCCAGCAATAGTGTTTTTGCCCATCACACCACAGGTTGGCTACTTCCCTTACTTGCTGAAGCATGTGTCAAGTCAGCCAAACCTCCAGGGCCTGCTGGACATGTCACACCTGGCTACTGCTGGCCACAGCAGAGGGGCAAAGCTGGCAGCACTGCACCTTGCAGGTGAACCACCAACAGCCTGGATCAAATGCAATTCTTGTCTGCAACTGATGCAGATTGCAAGTGTTGAGGACCACCTGGTGTTGACCAGCCCCATCAAACCTCACAGCACTGTGATCAACAGCGGGACAATCACCAGTTACTCGTTCACACAGGTCTCTCACTTTCTTGGGTATACTCACTCATTCTTCTGCTTGTGCAGGCACCCCTGGAGTTGTGACTGCGTTTTTGATTGACCCGGTTGACTCCACCACCTTCTCACCTCCGAGCCCGCAGAATCCATCAGCAGCAGACGCACTCAGGGGCAAGAACAAGCGGCTGGCCATCGCAGGTGAGCCCCGAGTATCTACAGTGTGGAGCCCTGAGCATCTACAGCAATTGCATGCACAGGCAGACTGTGTGGGAAGGTGTTGGTGGCTGCACAGGTGCATGCAGGAACAGTGTGTACGTCTGCTGATAGTGCTGCTGAACCTCAACATGCAGACCGGTGTGAGTATGTGACCATCAGCAAGGCCCACGCCAGCCCACTCAAAAGTAAACAATTTATGTCACTCCCTGAGTTGATGTACCTGCCCCAGCAGGTGCTGGTGTGTCAGGACCCTGCAACCCCCCTGGCAGTAACTACAGTGTTTTCTGGGGTGTGGTGGGGCGAGGCAGCTGGCTGGAACTGGTGCCACAAGCCGGCCACATGCAATTCACCAACATCAGCAATGGATTTATTGCAAAAGCACTCGACCTGGTCTGTCATACAGGCAAAACCAGCCATGAGGTGAGCCAGATGCTGCTCGGGGTGGGCTATGCATGTGATGACAGATGTTGCTCAATTGCTGCATAAGTATCAGCTGTGATACATGGCCCAAAGACTCTTTGTTATTGAATAACTCTAGTGACTGGCCCATGTGTGTTCAGCCTTGCCAGGCACCTCAACCCATGGCAAGTGCACTGCATCACTGACGCTGTCAATGCGCCCAGGATACATTGTTTAGTGAATTGTCTCTATTGTTCTGCTGCATCACAGCATGTGATTGGCCTGACTGCACCAACCCTGGTGGCATGGATGGAGGCTAATTTAAGAAGGAGTGTCAAAGCTGCTGGAGCAGCAGTAATTGCAGCTGACATGCTTCAAGCAGCCAACAACCAGCAGCATGTTGCGCAGCAGCAGCAGCCACCACGCCGACGTCCATTGTTTTGGCAAGCGGGAACAACTGCACGAGTGCATGATGTTGCCATATGGCAGCTGCAAAGCATAGATGTGATAGGTACCACCGGCAGGCACATGCCGGTTCGCTCGCTCACAGCGTTTTTGAATTGGGTGAGCAAGCAACAAACGGCTGGCGAGATCAGTTTTCGTATTATGTAGTGTTTTGAATGGTCTGCAACTGTTGGGAGAATGGTTATAATCGATAGTAGGATTGTATTATCTGCCAGATACACAATAGTATGTGTGTGAGCAGAACAAGGTGTATTGCACTAGTGCAGAGGCATACGCGCATCACACCTTGACGTTGTATTTATCTATCATCTGACAACAAATTGTGCAACTAACACCTGGGTGGAACGCCCCAACGCATGTCATAGCATTGGCCGTAGCATCTCAATTTGTTGCTCTTGATGTTGTACAGAGTGGGGCTACCGCTGCACAGGGTTGATCATCGCTACATGATCGACCCATGCGCTGGAGGTGACGATTGCTTAGAACAAATGCCGACCTTTCTTACCCTACGACGTTGCGACAATTGTTAGTGTCTGTCATACATGCGCACTACGACTGTCTCCGGTACCGTAAATGAGCAGATCTGAAGGGGCTGGTTTCGAATGTGATCAAAATTACAGTGCGTAGTGGACCACTTTTGGGTCTGCAGCTGGCCAACTTAATGGTATCTTGAGACCATGCAACCCCATCTGGGTGCACGTGGTCAGCAGTGTGATGGTACATATAGCGAGACACGCCACCAAGTTGGCGTACAATGTCATGATAGTCAGTTGCAGTTATCTCCCTCTTCAGCCTGTTCCTTGGTGTGGGCCTCGTGAGACTTTTGAGGCATATTCCGTTCAGTCTGTCGAGACGCATAGGTGCTAAGAGACTACCATGATTCGCCAGAGCCTGGTTCAGAAGTAGCTCATCACATCAAGTTATTCCTCTTGTTACATTGTAGTTTGCCCACGGGGACCCAGTTCGGTAGAATGCGGATCGTTGAGCTGACACGTCCTATATAAGCAGTGAACCTCACCCTGCACTCTTTGAGACGATATAAGATTGTACATCTGTATGAAAGTTTCAACTTTAGCGTATATAATGCAAGATCTAGGTTTGTGATCGTCGCCATGGCTCACACCCATACGCAATTGTCAACTTGACTCTGCTAGGGTGCAGCAGGTTGCTCTGTCACTATCCATGAAAGTTAGTATCGTAGCACAGTGATACGTTTGTCACTGTACTTGGCCGAATCGGGCACGCACACGGCCGCGTACGCAGTGCGTGGGGGATACATTGTAGCTCCCACATAGGCTTTTGCTGGATTTGGCCCACACAAGGTTTTACAGGTATGATTTCCAGTGTCTTACAACTAGCAGTTGGTTGTATGACTTGTCATGGGTGAAGTGCTGTTGTCAGACTCTTCGCTCATGTTGGCCAATTTCTCTTGGAACTTGAAATTTGCTGATTTTCGTTGCTAAGGCAATTGCGTAGGTGGGGACGATCTGGATTGCCGATAGTCGTCACAACAACTCTCGCACAGCCAGCAAACGGCTGATGGCGTGCGTAGGCCCCACGGTACTAAGCACGCGATCACACTTGGCACGTAACCTTCATGGCCTGTGCAGGAGTGCAAGCCACCGTCGGCAGTCAAATATGGCGCTCATTTCACGGGTTGGGCAAGGAGTGCTTGGACGGTGGGCAAGGAGTGCCTGGACACCCAGGACACATAAACCAGCTAGCAGCTGGCTTATGTGGCAATTGACTGTTCTATGTGCCATAAATCTGGCCTACGCACAGGAGGTAGCCCCGGCAGGTAAGTTCTGCATGATGCTTCACCCTGTGCTGACACTCCAGCCTGCAGCTTAAATACAAACACTGCAGCTGCTCCAACGAACTGTACGTGCAGTTAGTTCTGTGTACATGGGGACCATCTATATGTTAAATCCAATACTGCTGATTAGATTTCAGCAGTCCAAACTGGTGTGAACACTGGTGTCCGGAATAGCAAAATCCCTAAGGATAGGTTGGTTGTGCGACATTTCAACACATACTATAGGCATGCACATCTGCTTGTTACCACACTTATGTTGGTTTGACCTTGTTGACCACCCACTTCCTCCAACTCAATCTCAGGCATACCAGATTCTACGCAAACCTCTCAGCTGAGTCCAATTGCAGCCACAGTACCTGCCACTCCCGCTACGCTCCTCGTATCCACAGACCCACCGGCAGTAGTTGGCCCTGCTGCAGCCAGCAGTGAGAGCACTAGCAGCACCTCATCAAGCATCAGGGTAGGCAGGCCGCGCCAGAGGTCCAAGGCCCTGGCAGCACGTATGGAAGCAAAACTGCAAGCCCAGCTGCGGTCTGGCCGGGCACATGCTGCTGAGGGTGATTACAGTGATACTGGTTCCATGGCTGCAAATCCGATATACCAAACAATCCTTGACAAGCACAACACCTACAGGTCCTGGCATCAAGTTGGTCCCCTAGCCTGGAACGACGTTTTGGCGAACCAAGCAGCAAGCTATGCTGCACAATGCTACTTTGCCCATGATCCCAATGCAAATGCAGGAGAAAACTTGTTTGCTACCACTGACACCAGCAGTCAAAGCGGTGCCCTGAGTCAGGCCATTGACAACTGGTAGGCATTGCAACCCTGTGTAGAATTCCCTCACCAACTCCCTCAATTCAAGACGCCTTGGCAGGGCACCATTCAAATCCGAGGTCCTAGCCTGTTGAAACCTTTCATTAACACTCCTCTATTGTTGCATACACCGGCCTGTTCCAGGTGACCTGACTACCTTTCTATGCAATACCAGCTGATGGTGGTTTCCTGTCATTTCCTGCAGCTCTCAGCCAGGAACCCCTTGCAAGAAAGGTTGAGAGTAAGGTTGTGCTGCATGTGGACCAAACCACTTGTGGCTAGACTCAATACCATCCTGCTTGCATTGCCTCTGCCTTCTGCTTGTGCAGGTACAATGAAGTCTCACTCTATAACTTCAACAGCCCTGGCTGGTACCCAAGTGCTGGCCATTTTACTCAGGTTGTATGGAAAAGCTCAACTACTGTTGGTTGCGCAGTTGCCACCTGCAGCAATGGACTCCGTGGACAGAGCTTCTCCTGGGCTAAAGGGACATATGTTGTGTGCCGTTATTCACCAGCAGGCAATGTCATTGGCCAATTTGGGACCAATGTCTTCCCTCGCAGCAACACACCACCCGCCAATCCCCCACCCAACCCAACCCCTGCACCCCAGCCCCCTCCTGCACCCACACCAACTCCAACACCCACACCTCAGCCTCCCCCTGCTATCCCACCTGCTACCCTACCAGCAGGCTACAAGTATCAGAGCCCTGGCTGCTTGTATTCCAGCAACTCACGGTTCAGGCTGTGCATGCAGAGTGATGGGAGGGTTGTGTTGTATGATGCAGGGAAGGCCTTGTACCCAGGCCAGGTGTTGACTCCAACTGCCATCTGGGCAACCAAAGCACCTTCACCAACAAATGCACCTTACAAGCTCACCATGCAGGCTGATGGAAACCTAGTGGGTGAGTACCCCAGGGCTTGCCGCACATGAAGTAGCAGCAAAGGGTGGCCAGTGCAGCTATGTCTATCATTGGCTGTAGCTCTTGATGATCTGTCGTTGCTTCAGCAGTCTGCAAGGATGCAGTGCAATTGCCTGCCCATTTCAGGCAACTTCATTGCAAGCAATTACAGTGAGATTTGGCAGGCCGAGCGCAATGTCTGGAGATCCAGCAACAAGGCCAGAAGCCTGTGGTTGCTGTACCTGACATCTGCCAGTCTGCTTGCAATCGGTCATGATCTGATCTTTAGTCAATGCTTTCTAACCAACTACAGCAGAAGTGTAAACAAAGTCCCACCCAGTACTGTACCTTGTCTGCTGTTGCAGCTTCAGATGTTGCGGGCAATGTTGCCTGGTGGACTGGAGCTCCCAGCAAAGGCACCCCACCTTACAAGATGGTTGTGCAAGACAATGGGAATGTTGTGGTGTCAGACAGTCTAAATCAGGCAATGTGGGCCACAAACACTGCTCGGGGGTAACTCGCGCAAAACCTATTCATACATTCAGTACAAAAGCCCATCAGCGCAAAACTCAGACCCCGATGCCTACCATCTTATGTACCCGAGGGGCACTGCTTAACTATGTGTGCTGGTTGAGCTAATTCAGCACTACTTTGCTGCAGTGAGTGGTGTTAGTAACATCTGTAGTTATATGTTACTGGCTGCACAGCATGGCCTCGCAGAGAGTGCTTACTGCTGATATTGGAACAGTTGGTTAGGCACCTCCAATATCGCTCAGGCAACGGCATATACACTCAGCAGCAACTCTGTTCACACACTGCTGGCAACAGGCATTGCTTTTTTGATCCTATGTTGTTTTTTTGCTGTCACCACCAATGTTAATGCAACAGCAGCGGCAACCGAGGTCATCCTGTTGTGGTGCTTATGAGGTGGCAGCGTATGATGCGTCACAGTGGGTACAGACCGGAATACTATGACAGTCAGATCGGTTCAGTGGGCTGACAGGGCATGTTTCTGTTACTGGATATGGATCACCACTGCATAGCATATTCTGATGCGTTACCTGCTGCTGGCACCACGACAATTGGTCGTTGTTTTGGCTTTTCTTTTGTTTACTTCTTGCCTAGCTGGTTAGGGACTCTGGTGTGTGTTGAGCGTTGGCATTTTGCAGCATAGAAGCCCCTGGTCCACCTGTCCATTCTGGAATATCTCAGTTATCTCAGTTACCACTGCTGCATGTTCTTGCTAGGCAATGAGTGCATCCCCTTGGCTTACTGCAGGCCTGCTAGGTGCTTGTTTTCTGTGACTTCCTGATTGTTATTGATAGCATTCAGTATTGTTGATCCATGGCCTTCCACTGTTACCTTTCTCACATTGTGCACACCAGCTGTGCCATAATGTTATATTGATATGCGCAGTGATTTGATGTTGCAGAAGACACTCCAGTTTCTCTTGTGAGAGGGCGGAGGATCTGAGGTCTTTGGAGGTCTTTCCAGCACACCCATCAATTGAGACAAGATCAGCCTGACTGTCAGGCTGACAGTCCCACGCCATTCAGAAGCCTGATCAATGTGCATTTCCTTACCGTGAACTATATATTGCATGACACTTGGGCACTGCCACAGGGCATACAGTGCGCAGGTGTGGATTTGGCATTGTTGCCTACTCTCCTCTTGACATTCCTGTATGCGTGTTGGAGCTTCTATTGAGATTGTTGTGTTCTATTTGCTGTCTGATGGTAGCCACACTTTCCATAGCGCAACCTCAGCTCTTTTCTTTGGATGCTGTACCTATTATTGCAATAGCTTTACCTCCAGTGCCATGTCACAACATGCAGCAGTGTGGGTTTGTCAGCAACTGGACAACTTTGTGTCTTTTTATGCCATTATATATTATTACCTGTACGTATGTTCGAGCTGATTCCAGCTCCACTTTCTGGAAGGTGTGAAAAGTACGTGTCCTTTGCTTTTTGATTATACAGCTGGTATCAATACAGCACACCGTGTGCTGCGGATGACTGTGTCACCTTTAAGGCAGCACATGTGTCGTCTTTGTTGCAGTTTCGATTGGGTGCCCATTGCCTCTATGCTGCCACAGGCAGGTGGTCCATTGATCCTAACACTAGACAACGGTTGTTTGAGCAGCTCCTTTAGTGTCAACACTGTGCCTGAGGTTGAGTTGGAGATGATTTTCATATGATTCTTGAATTTGAGTATGAGAACCCAGTGTGGTCGCAGTGTGCACAAAATATTTGAGCCGTTTGGTGATCATGTTGCTGCCAGCCACCACTCAATGGACTAAGTTAATTCATTTGTTCACACGAGTTGGTTGAATAGTTACAGCCCACCCTGGTTTTGCAAGACATGCAGAAGCACACTATGCTTTGCATGACATGTTTCATTCTGAGCTTGAGGTCAAGTCACTGGAAGATCATATGCGATTTGTGCCCCCATGTAGGGCTCGTGCATGAGTCATCAGTTGGCTCCTCAGGGGCGGATGCCGGTAACTAGTAGCACTAGTAGTAGTAGAAGTGGTGGTGGTGGTGGTGGTGGTGGTGGCCCTACCACCGCCGGCGGGTGGTGGTATGAGTCATTGTTTGCATCTGTCATGGCACCCCCATCGCTATCTGTATGATGTATCTCGCCCAGATGTAGAGCACGGCATCATAAGCCAGAATAATGCACTCTGCCAGAGTATATGTAAGCCATCAGATGGCTTTCACAGTAACAGCAGCATGCTGAGGCTTTCTATGTCTGCTTCGTGGCAAACCCATGAGTGCATCTTTTGTCTGGATTTGCATGGACGCATGGCCCATGCTGTGAGCTGAGTCTCTGAGCAGTGCTATTTCAGTGATTCATTATTGCCGGTTCACTCATGCTGGGTGCAAGTAGTAGATTTAGGCCTCAACTAGACCCGGGGGGGGGGGGGGGGGGGGAGGCAATCCTTGTCAGGCACCTGGCAAGGCCCCCACGCCAAAAAAACCAGAGAAGGCTGCGAGGGTTTAACCTTGCGTCTGACCCCCACTGTCCCCAGACCACAATACTCAGTGGCAGAAAGGCGACGGGCGCAGGAAGCCGACTCTCGAGTAGGCACCTAACACGGCTCACTCGGAGCACAAGCG
>JABEVS010000002.1:377186-397525 GCA_018290735.1 Coelastrella sp. MACC-549
GTACAGTCGTATGTGTGTTTGGGTTGGGTATGGGTGTGTGTGTGGGTTATGTTGTGTGTGGTGGTGGAAGGGGGGGGGGGAGAGGGGAGGGGGGGGGAGGCGGGGGGGGGGGGGGGGGAGGGGGGAGCCTGAGCATGTCATGTCTCTCATTTGTAATATGCCAACCTGCTAAAAGCTCATGACAGCAGTGAGGGCTTGAATCTGCGTATGACCCCCCATGCTCACTGAGCAGCATCATGCATGGCAGGTACAGCCGCTGCAGTGGCAAGGCCTAGGTAAGTGATGACCATTGATGGCATCTACGAGCTGCAAATTGTACCATAATCATTGATGCTGGCCATGTCATACAAGGTACGTCCTGCAATGTGGACAATAGCATTTGGCTACGCCCAAGAGCAATTACTGCCACAGCCCGTGAACCCTTTGCCCGTTGAGCGACCAACCAAAACATAAACGATAATCTCTTGACTTGTATGAACCTGGAAAATTGAGTGAATAAGGCCTTGATGCAGCCACGGGCGTACTGTAGAACAACACAGAATTAGGTGTACGTTCTCTGTACGACATAGCCTTGCACTTGTATGCCAGCAACGCTCAGTCCGGGCTGTCTTGAGGTGCTGCTAGGGCCTTACATGTGGGTGTCTTGAGCGTTTGCACATGCAACCGCGGCACTATGGGTGCACTCTTCTATGGTTGTAGCAAGGGTGCTAGAGTGACCCCTCAAGCAAATCAGCAAGCGGTGCCGTACAGCAATAACAAACCAACAGGACGCAGAAAGTACAGACATAAAAACTGTCATGCTGCAGCTGCGTTGCCAGGGTTGAGAGAGCTGGGCAAATTGTGCGGTGCAGGGCAGCAACAGCAGCAGCAAGCCAGGTGTGTTGTGAGGAGTTGTCGACGCGTTGCACGCTCAATCCAAGCTTGTGTGCCTGACAAAGGTACGCACTTAGAAACATGTTGATAAGATGGTGGGCCTGACTGTGCAGAAACAGATTCCGGCAGGCATCACAGCAATTGCTGGAGCTGCTCACAGAAAGGAGTCTCAGTAGCAGTGGCGAAAGCGATAGCAACAGCGATCGTCACAGCTATACTCAGCAGCAGCAAGAAACGACTAACCTGAAAGATGAGCTGCTCGACACACTTCTAGCCTGCAAAGGTGTTCAGTTTCGAGAACAGTTGCTTGCAGGAGGGCCCTGGGTGGTGAGCAGTGTGTTTCTTGCTGTGAGCAGAGCCACTGATGCAACAATGCAAGACCATCATGACGGTTGACACAGCTCAATCTCACCAATGCAACTCACGCACAGCACTTTGAAACTACACATTGAATTTACACATCAACTTTGCAATTTCTTCGCTGTCATCCACCTCCTTCCAGCACAGGATGCATCTTTTACGTGTCAATGAAACCTGGAACGGCCGAGCCAAAGTCCTTGGGCAGTGATCGATTCTCTCATCCAGGCATTGGACGATACATGCACAACATGATAAAGCTGCTCACCTGCACCCTTTCATACTGGTGCTTCAATCACCAGCAATGCTGTAACTTGGCTCTGCAAGACTCACTCTGACTGACCTGGTGGCTCTCAGTGACACAATTTGAGTAGCTGTGCAATTTCATTCATGCAGGTGCTGTACACCCGTGGCAGCCTGCAGCTGTGGAAGGCCACGTACCAGGCTGGCAAGACATTCAGCCCTGATAATGCTGCGTCACAGGAGCTGAACCCTGAAACCAAGACAGTGATCAACAAGGCAGAGTATGCCGGGCGTAGGTTGTATGTGACAGCATCAGGAACCTACGAGCCCTTGGTGAGCAGCCTGGTGGTGCTGATCCTCATGTGCTTCTCAACATGCCAGCTGTTGCTCTACATACACCCCTAGACTCAAGCCTGCAATACAACAGCAACTAGCTATGGAGTAAGACCAGCCTTTCAAAACATCAAACCAATGCACTCTTGACACATTGTATGTGTGCATCTCTGTGTGTGCCTGTTAGACTCTGCCAAAGATAATACCTGGTGGGTGCTTTGCACAAGTTGCTGTCATGATCATTACATTATATGCAATGTGGTGCTGGATCATGTGCCTTTGGTACTGCAGGACAGCAGCACCACCCTCCCCAAGCTCATTCAGGCCAATATATGCTCAGGTTTGCTGCATGTCTACGGCCTGGACATCCCATTGCCCATCAGGGGTACAGGACAATTTGAAATTGTGTACCTGGATGATCAACTACGGGTGTTCAGGTCTGGGGGAGCCATATCAGTGCAGGTCAAGCAGCAGTACCTGCAGGACCGAGGACTGGTATGAAGTTGCCCATAACAAACTGTGGCACCTTCTGACAGTGTTCTTTCAAAACAAGCTCTAAATCTAGGTTTGTGCCTGCACCTATCAAGCTTTGACAACTTTACTTTTCACTACAGCCAGTCTGTATTGTATTACTATTCGCCTGTAGAGCAGCATGGGGATATAATCACAGCTCTGCATGTAATGGCACTCAAGTTCCAGCAGCGGTGAATTTCTCATAATGCCATTATGGCATGTTTACTGTAAGTATGATCATCGTATTATGAACAGGTGCATCCAGCTGGCAGTCTCAATTCGATTCCTCCAATAAACATTAGGATCATTCTGCAGCGGCCAATGTTCCCTGCAAGGTGGCGGCCACATTTCATCGCCCCCCCCCCCCCGGCCTGCTAGCTAGCTATTGACGTCTTGGCTGCCAAGGCCACCAGGTGGTGCTGAGGCTTGCCATGTTGTAGTTACAATGTGCCCAGCCACGTTGGATCACAGCTGAGCATGGCTCGCTGAACGTCACCGTATGGCTTTGAGTTCAATCACTCTTGTTCAAGTTGAAGTTGCCAGTCTGGCACTGACATCATCCGATGATCACAGTGACATTGAAATGATGTGTCGTATTTGTTGACAGTGGTACATGAGCAGCTCTGCTGATGTCAGCCTACCGCAGGCCAATTGGCTGGAGTTCAACTCTAAGGGTGCTATTTTCTGCCGGGTAGGGCCTGCTGCGGGCCCCACTTGAAGAGCGACCAGGTGCCGCCCCCCACTAACGGGAGGCATGGTTTACCATAGCAGTACCATGGCACTACTGATCTGTGCACTGTTGACGGTCAACATGCATGAGACTGATGATAAGTTGATATGTCTGATTGGCACCACTGTTACCTCCGCTTCCACAAAGATAACAATCCGGAGCATTGTGGCTGTTCAAGAAGACCAGCAGGCCCAATTGAGCATGCATTTGCAAGGACATTGCAGAATATTATTCAGAAAATGCAGCGAACCACACACTGGGCTGATGCTAATTCCCTGACAAAGCTGGATCACCACACAAACTAAGTTGATGTTGAGTGAAGTTTTAGCAATCTCAAACTCTTAAACAAACCTGCAGATGGAGCCTCCTGATCAACGACTTGCGGGCCGTAAGAAGGTGTTATGACGGTTACTATCCCCCCCACCCCCGAGCCAGACCATGAGTGAAATTTGTGATTTCTTCCGCTCTCAACAGCCCTCATGCTCCTCGTTGCAGCACGTGCTGCTCAAAGTAGCAGAATCTCTCACCCTTACTCCCAATGCAAGATCTTGCCAGCCATTTGCTATGTTGCAGTATCAGAACTTGGCAAATAAGCAGCAGACTGGCACACGCCTGACAATGCTGCTGGAGTGAACCATCACACAGGGATCATGGCATTGCATGACCGCTTTTCACTGCCTGAGTACCGACTGAGGGTGCATGCTGAAGCTCATGCTTGTCCTGTACTACCACTGGCGTGCCTGGAAGCGCTGTTTCATTGCTGCTCCTGTGTTGTTCGGCTTGCCCTTGACTGCACCTTTGTACACCTTGAACCTGTACACAGCAATCCCACATAACAGCGATGAGCCAACTTACAGCTGAACCCGTTTATGCCTGAGCCAACTGACTAGCTGTACATGATGACAGCAACATAGCCGGGTCAAGGCAGGGCATGGCATGGCATGGCAGGGCAATTGCAAGGGGCAGACCCGAGGGTTACCAGCAGGAACTGTACCCCAAACAAAGCCTCATATTACTGCCGGCCTGCAGTTGCAAAATGTTGGCAAGCCTTCTTCACCATTTCATAGAAAACACAGCACAAATCACTCACCTTGACTTGGGTGAGTTGCACACGGGGCACTTATAGCTGCCAGGTGCCTTCTTGAAATCGCCGTCATAGATGTATCCACAGTCTGGTGGCAGAAATAAGCAGCAGCATAGGTGCTGATAACTTGTCCATGATGAGGCCGTGAGGAGAGTGCCAGAGAGAGAGGGAGATTTGGTGCACACGGCAAAGCATGGCAGGACTGTCAGCTGTAGGCCTGCAAGGGTTGTTTGCGCTCAGCACAGCAGCTGTCGACAGAGGAACATGGCATTTGTGAAGAGAGCCGTGCTGAGTTCGGGCTTGCTAGATTCGCAAGCAGAGCCCTACTAACCAATGCAGATGTGGTACTGGGGTGCTGCTGCATCCGCAGCAGGCTTCTTGCTGCCCCCAAAGCCAAACAACGCCTGTGTTCTCACTGCTGCTTGGCGAGAGGCCACCACAGGCCTGGCAACTGCAACAGCCTGCAGCAGCAGGTGTAAACCATGCTGGATCAGTCAAATGTCGGTTGCGAGCATCAATTTCTACGGCAAAGGGCACCAGGCACTACAGTCGGCTTTCCCGTGCTGTCACTGGATGTTACGCAGATACCAGCGCTGTCAAGGCGCGATACATTGAGTACAGATAGTAACAGGACACTAAGAGATAGACGCACCCGGTTCAGGCGTGTTGTCCCGAGAAATTGCCCCCTGACCACTGGGGCTTGCAGTGCCATTTTCACTTCTGGACAATTGATGCGACTAAGGTAAGAAAATTTATAAATACTATACTTTATGCGCGTGCTTGCTTCAATGCGGCCATCGGCATTCGTGGAGCCACTGTTCAAGCCACGTCAGACCGCTCTCCAGCTTTGCCTAGCAATGCCTAGCAATGCAGCACTGAGACGCCAGCGGCTGCAGACCGTCTGCAGGGCCAGCAGGGAGACCACTGTACGCTACACACACTCTAGGGGCGGCACGTTCATGAACATGTTTGCATGCATCTCATTTATTCTATTCGTAGCCATTTCCATCCGTAGCCATTGTTTGGTGGCTGAGAGTTGGATGCTGATATTGTTGCTTTAGAAAAATGCCCTCGGTTGCCACATATGCACTATGCATGTGAAAGAAAAGAGACTATGCATGTAGCTCATTCACAGCAGCCCAGGGTGGGTCTGTCAGCGAGCAAGGATGTGTATGAAGCATGATGTCCTGGGGCTGACGAGCCGTGATAGGTTCCCCATTGTGCGCATACACACCAGTGCTTGCTGGCCCACTGTCCTGGCACTGCTGTTTCATGCTGGTACGGTGTGTCATGGGTCCTGCTCTGCGGACCTGATCGGGATTAAATGTCAGGCAACAGGACTGTGTGTACCAATTGATCAAGTTGGGTGTGTCCTCATCAGCTGGACACGCATGATTGAGAGGCACTCATCTCAGCTCATAAGGTGGAGTTACAGTCGACCCAGGCTCCACGCACAGTTTGCCACACAGGGTGTGCATGTGTGCGGAACAGTAGATATCTGCTCAAGAGACGTATGGGATCTTTTCAGGGAGTTGATTACCTGCAGGCAGTGCTCAGGCTGTGCCCAGGCACTCACTGGTGTATGGGTTGAAGCCCCGGGCACAAGGCTTGTGCACTGCATGTGCTGCTGATGCAATGGGTGGAACACCACCCCTCACAGTGCTAATTGCACAAAAGTCAGCAGATTGCTAGTAGCGCTCATTACTGCTGCGTATCGAGGGTCTCCTCGCTCCCTGGTTTCACAGTCCAGAGAACTCAGCATGCCACTTGGCAAACTGCTGACCTGCTGCTGATCATGCTCTGCAGTTGTGGGGAGGCAGGGGTGAGTTGCCTGCTGTTCCAGCCCATCATGTACCACAGTAAAAGACCCTGATGCTGTTCCTTGATTGGTTTCTCTGCCGTTGCTTGCCAAACTGCTCTCTGCGAATCTACAATGCTGCTCTATGTGCTGCAAGTGCAGACTGCCCATGGCACTGCACACTGCGCTGCCACCTGGTGTCCCAGATCCCACAGCTGCAACAACTATATCCAAAATCTGCTGTTGGGAAATTCCTGCAGCTGCTGCCTGGGTTGTGCAGAATAGTGCACCGGCAGCTGCAGTTGCAATCTGCACCCAAGTGAAACCATTGGATGCCACTGCTCCCGCCTCCATGCCCATGAGCAATACGACAGCTGTTCCTGCTTGCAAAATCGCCACTGCCAGGTTGAGATGCCTGCATGCGGTTGTTCAGTGAAGAGTAACAAGCTGTTGACAAAGGTGACTCTAGATACAGTGAGAGATGCGGGCCAATGGCATTGTCCAGGCACTGTCAGCCTATAGGATTGCATCTGTAGTCGATCATGTACCCTACAAGGCGAAATGGCGGGATGATATCCTGCTGCTGCGCCTGAGCCTGCCATGCTGACGTACTGCTCACAGACTGTGGATGGCTATGCTGCGCAGGAGCATCACGCCAGGTGGTTGTGGCAATGCTGCAGATACAGTGCTGCAGCGTCGCCTCCCCTGGAGACTAACACATGGTACCCTGCTGAGGCACACCTGTTTGCCAGTTTCCACAAATGTCCCCTGTCTGCGGCTGTTTTCAGACAGTTGCAGGCAAAAGCTGACACAAAGAATGCAGCTCCCCAGCTGAACCTTGCAAAAGTCAACACAGCGCCTCCTGGTGCGGCAACAACTGCTGAGGCAACAGGTGCAGCAACAGTGCCAGCAGATGCTGCAACAACTGCCGTTGTCGGGGTTGCCAGCGATGTGGAGAAAACCAAGTCTGGTGCATAGGCGTGCATGACCAGAGCCAGCTGCATCAACAACAAGCCGGCATATGCCCAGCTGGCAGCATTCTTTGGTGGCAAGAGGTCAACACATCTGCAAGAGGACATGTGTGAATTTGATGTGCAGTGATGGCTGGTGGCAGTGGCAACAACTTGTCTCCCTGAAGAAGATATCTGATAAGTAGACTCTATACTTGATTCATGAAATCTGTCCAGTGCACAGCATGCTGTGATTGAGCTGGCAACAAACATGCTCACACATGTCATGGTCACATATTGCTGACAAACACATCACCGCTGCACCTGCCTCACTGCCGGCTCACTTTGCCACGGTGTCTGTCAGCAGCCCATCCGCTTCAGGGAACGCCCATTGCTGTGTGTGCCCTGCCACTTGGTCTTGTGCATAACGAGGAGCCATACGACCGGCAAGTGCAGCGCCAAACCTGCAAGCATATGGCGCATAGGGGACTTTAGTCCAACAGAGTATTTGAGGTTGAAGCTCAATGCATACTGCATTTCCCTTGCTGAAAGTATTCACATGAGACTGCTGTGTCTGTGGCCCAGGTATGTCCCAGCAGTGAATGGTCTGATTTCATGGTGTAGTCACATAATAGTGTAGTCAGTGCGGCAAGCACAGTGACCGTGTCAACTGATTGTTGTCCACAGCCGCATGCCAGTCATTGGCCAATGGTTGGTTGCCTTGCCTACCTTGTGAGCCTGGGCACAAGCCTGGCAGTAAACCTTGCCATGTGTGGAAGCACGTTTGCCAGCCGAGTGACAAGCTTAGGGAGAGCGTGCTTGGTGAGCCAAGTCACAATAGGTAACAAACACCGCTTTGCAAGAGTTGGGGCAAGTTTGGCTGCAATCCTGCATGTTAACCACACATGGAACCTGTTGTCAATCATGTTGGCACCATGTGTTATGGACACAGTGCCCTGCTCAACTGTTTGAGATCATATGCACTCTAAAAGAAATTGAGCCATACAGCAAGTTGAGATGCTATGACAAATGCATTGACAATGAGCTGAGAGGTTCGTCAAGAATGAAAAGTGTAAAAATGTGAAAATTGTGCTGGCTAGCTGTACTGCCACACCTTGACAGGCGACCAACCAATTTCACTGATAGCAGTGCAGTCAGGATGGCTTGGATTGCTCCAGCTCCCACACCCTGCAACAGGCATTGGCTTCAGCATGTTGTTCCACTGCTGGCATGCAGAAACCTTCAGTAATGTGCTCAACATTACACAGCCAGCTTGAGATACCATAAGCAAGCTGCACGCAGCTGCAGCACTGCACAGCCAGCTCAGGGTACGCGGTAGTGTACTGCCAACGCTGCTTGGTGTTTGTTGTCAGCTTACTACACTTTTGCCATTGTGGCTGCTGAACAGCATGACCAGCACCCTCACCATGAATGGCCAGCTTGTTGGTGTGATCTCTGTCATCAGCATAGTCACTACCAGTGGCCAAAATACCTTCAGGAAGAACCAGGGATGATGGTGCAGGTGCAAGAGCACGTGAACACCAAACATGCCCACTTCCAGCACCCCTAAACCCATCAAGCCAACAGCACTGCAGCATGCGGCCGCTGCCTGCACAGGGAACATCAGAGACACTGAACTGCCTTGCTGAGGCCCAACACACACATCCACTTCGAATTGTGATGTTAAATCCAGTGTATGGCTTTGTGATGTCTGGCCTGTATCTGACTGATATCGTACATGGTCTCAGGAAGCTCTTGCCAGCACATCCCAAACAGCGAAGATGGGCAGTGTGACCGACACTCATATGCCCCCACCTTGTTCAGTGCCAGCATGACACCTGGTACGGGTAGCAGCATTGCCATCAGCATGCGCTGGCAGGTAGTGGCCCCGAGCTCATCACGTCCCACACAACCCTGTAGACAGGCATGGAACAGGACACAGCGCTGCAAGTCCTGCAATCTGCACCATCAGAACCACCGGCTAGCAATACAGTTTACAAGCTCTGCGTGTCTGGCATGACTGTGAGCCAATTAATGAACTTCACTTAGCAATTCTTCCATGGGCACTGCAGCACCGCTTCAGAGTCATGGCATACACTGTGCATTGCATACGTAGCAGTGTCCACCGCTCACCCAAACCATAGCGGTCACAAGTGCTTGAAACAGGTAGCCCAACCCCATGAGGCGTGCAAAGGAACAACTCAACGGATCAGGTGCTGAAGTTGAGGTACTCAACACTCCTGAGAGCTGCAGTGCCTGCTGTGGTGCAAATAGCAGGGTCCCAGCTGGAAGCAGCATTGCAGCCGCCATGAATAGGCAGTGCTTCCCGACATGTTTGCTATCAGGCAAACTAATGTGGATCAGAGGCCCAAGCAACGAGTGCTGCTGCTTGCATTGCTGCAAACTGTATGCCTGAGTATAGAAGTCAAGGGCTGCCTGACGCTGCACAGGGTCCTGGCTGCAAAAGGGGTGGTTACTGCTTTCCAAAGGTGATATCTTCAACCCTGAAGATTTGACACCTTTGACGTGAGTGCCTGGTGGTACCAACACCTGAGCATACCAAACGCTCTGCACCAGTCTGTGCTTACTGCTGTTCACGTTTACGTAAGGTCTTCGTGGCCGTGCAGACCTGCAGCCACCATACGTGCGAGAAGGTTGTGTATGCTGTTTATGGGCTG
Source organism: Coelastrella sp. MACC-549 (assembly GCA_018290735.1). Taxonomy (NCBI): domain Eukaryota; kingdom Viridiplantae; phylum Chlorophyta; class Chlorophyceae; order Sphaeropleales; family Scenedesmaceae; genus Coelastrella; species Coelastrella sp. MACC-549. The sequence goes on from JABEVS010000002.1 coordinate 386,746, forward strand.
CACAAGTACACTTAGCAACACGCATTTTCGTTTCGACATCAGACTGATATTCACGTAGAGGTGTGTGTACTGATACTGACGCTGCTGGCTATGACCCAAGAACGAATTGTGCGCACAGAAACCATTCTACCATGTTGCAAGGTATCATGCACGTGGGGTTGACTGGTCCGAATGTCAGAAGTACAGTTGCTTCATCGTCAAACGTGAAACGCCCAGCAACGGCAACTTGGGTTTCAATAGGATATTAAGCTATCCAGATAACGTTATGTAGCAGCAACCTGCACGACGGTCCCTGGTTAAGAGTCATCAGTCCCTCCAAGGTAACTTCGCTATCGTGGAGCAAGGACAATGATGTACACTCAATCAACATGTCTCTCACATCACCACCCACATAACATAGTGTTACTTTGTTATCAGTTTTGTGCCCCATCCCTTGGGAGCGCGCATTGGCATTATGTTCACTGATTTCCGGCCATCATGATGGCTGCTGATCAGCAATTGTGACTGCATGATATCAGTTGATCAACCAGATCTGGCTGCTGATAATCATCAGTAGCAATAACGGCTATAAAGAGCTTTGATATGGCGCGCTTACGCGCTTGTTGCCCTTGCAAGCTTGCTAGCGCTGCTTAAGCACTGCTTTAATCAAGCCTTGCTGGAGACGTAGAACATATGGTACATTCTGAGGAACCTCAGCTGCACAGCACGTGTGGTATCGCTGATGGGGCTATGGCTGCTGCTCTGACAGGTGGCCAGTGGCGAGATCGTTCCTGGGTTTGCCTTTGGCAGCTCAAAACACTGATGCAGGAAAGCTTATTGTGAGCTTCTGAGCCTCAGAGGCTCGTATGGCAAGACAAGGCACTTCTGGCAGTGCGGACCCCACTTGTAACAAGCTGCCCTGTGGTAAGTAGCACTTCTCACTGTTGGTCAACCGTATATATATGTGAATATAGACTCTCATACTAGCACGCTGCTGCCTTTCAGTGCTCCGAGCAGTTCAACTTACTGAGTAACAAGCTGCAGCTAGGCAATTGCACACAATTTGTGATGCAACGGTTGCAATGCACATGCACATGCTATGTTTATGTGTCCATTGGTGATTATGTGGATGTTGCTTGAACAGCCATCTTCAAAAGGGGAGGCTGCTTTCGAGCAGACTCAGCCCAATTACTAACTAGTAGGTATTTCACCAGCATGGACTCTGCTTTGACCCAAAGAAGACCAGCTGTTCAGCACCGTGCTGTGTCGGACACAAAGCAGGTGACCCTGATTGCTGAGTTATGCCTGGCATGGCATCGATTTCGCAATATCACAGCATTGCTGCATGGCTCTATAATTTTTACTGCTGTAGCTCTGCTGGTACAGTGCAGCCCGATATTGTATGACTGCAGCCATTGAGTCTTGTAACAGAACTACCACTGTAGGTCAGTATCCAATGTAATCTACTGGCCACCCAGCCATTTGAGCATAATGTGCCTGTTTGTATGACCTGATATGCACTTCGTCACATTGCAGATCAGGGCATCTCAAAAGAACTGGGCATAGGAATAGCCGACAATGCACCCAGAGGAAGATCATCCATGGCATACTGGCAAAGCTTGGATCGTTGTCACAATGATCGCATGATGCAGCCGCTGCATGCCAGTGGTGACCAGCTGACGATGCCCAATGAGCTAGCAGGAGACCAACAACAGTAGATAAGGAACAGTGTCGTTAAAGGAAGCATAATAGCATTTACAAGGATCATATGCGTGTCCCAGGCTGCCAGCTGGCAGAGCGTCCAATAGCGTACCGTAAGCACATGGCACTGCCATGCATGGTGCTACACCCTTGCTTTATGATTTGAAAGTTCAAACTATGATCATATATAGCACTAGATAGTGGCTGGCATCAAGTAGTGGCTGGGACAGTACCAGCTTGAAGCGGCTTCCAGGTGTGGCGATTGATAGAAGCCCACCTGCAGCAGCTGGTACCGGGCGTACTGCAGGCATGAATGGAAGGAACATGCCAGAGCTGGTGCCCTAAGCAGCGTTGCTACCATGCCACACAGACTGTGCCCTGGATAACACAGACATGCGGGCCACCACGTGTGCTATGCTTCAGTTGCTGTGACTGGAACGTGCTGCAAATTCTCCTACAGCATGTGCCAGCTGGCACAGCTGGCACAGCACGTGCTGCAGCTGATGCCGCTGGAGGGGCAGGCCGTAGTGCTCACGTGTGGGAATTGTTACTCTCATCGTAACACCTTTCAAAACTTGGTTTTTTCTCTGGTTGCTTCTGCAATATCAATGCAGGATGAGCACTGTTCAGTGCCCCCAGCGGCCGCCCCGGATCCCGGGTCCCGGGAGCAGTGAGCGGTACGAGGCTTGAGCGGACAATGATGAGACGGATCCTGAGGCTTTTGTAGCACATACATAAGATAGCTATACGTTATGCCGCTATATGCCTTCAGGTAGCGATGCAGACACGTACACGGGACTCCATAGACAGCGTATAGGCCTATACCTAGGTGGCAGTTACAGATCTCAGCAAGGCTCTCTTCACGGTCATTGCATAATATTGTGAGCTAGTGAGAGTGTTGAGCTTTTGATCGTGTTACCATCTGAATCAGGTGTGCGAGCTGCACTCCCCAGAAGGAATTTTATTGCAGCGTTAGCGATGCACCTTGTTTGCTGTCAGACGTTAACGTAATGCAATGCTTGTCCGTTGCCTGGTGTGCGTCGTCGCGTAGTCATACTGTCAACCGGGTTGTGCAACATCAGCAGCTACTGCTGCAAAGATCAGACAAAAGCCAAGGAACAGGACATGGCAGCCACTGATCCGGTCGAATGTTCTGAAACAATAGCAGATCAATCATCCTTGCAGCTCTTCAGCAGTTTGCCCCCAAGTGAGCGCAAACTTACAGAAGCCCTAAGAGGGGTGCTGGCAGAAATAGCTTGCACAGGGGTCATTCGATATGACTGGTATCTGCTGCGAGATCTCTTAGTGCATCAGACAGAAATACAGCTGAGGGAGTTTGAAGCAGCAGAGCACGTGGAAATAGGACCAGCAAGGCCTCTAGAGTCCGGGGACATGGATATTGCAGCAACCATCCAGCGCTTCTCTGCACTTTTGGGGCAGTTTCAGGGACCACCATGGACCCTACAGCGGCTGTGCGAGTTGCTGCTAGAGCCTAGAAAGCAGTATGTACGGTTACATAAGTTGGCGCTTGCGCTGGAAAAGCTGCTGTTGGTTACGGGAGAAGTAGGTTTGACACCCTCACCCCCCCCCCCCCCCCTGCTGGCCCAGCTCAAAAGAGTCAATGACCCCCTTGCAGCATGTGCAGCAGCCAATGTCGGGAGCTTAGCAGGGCAAAAGAGGTCTCGCCCAGAGGATGCTGAAGCCACAGGGTTGGTGACAGCGGCTCTTACCATAACCACTCAGCCCGGGCAGCAACAGTCAGCAACAGCGGAGTCAGCAGCAGCAACACCAGTAACATCTCACACTACAGCAGCAGCAGAAGACAAGGAGGATAAAGAGAATGAGGGCGCTCAGCAGGCAAAGCAATTGGAGGGTGGTTCAGCATCTGGCGCTTGCAGACAGGTCCTGCAAGAGTCTGATGAGGAGGCCGCCGCTGCCCAAGCAGCTGGAGGGACAGCAGTAGTCATAGATGCAGATGCAGCTTCTGATGGCAGGTCGGCAGCTGGTGAAAATGCAGCTGATGCCGTAGCTGCTGCACATACAGCAGATGATGACGTGCAGGCTGGGCGATAAGCACCAGGCAATGCCTGAAACAGCCTGTTCAAGAGAGTACTGCAATCAACCGATGGCCTTGCAACCCCAAAGGATAACCTTGTATTTCTTGCAGAAGGTAGGATTCAAAGGACCTTATATTCTTGAATAAGTGTCAGCCGAGAGAGTGCTGCAATGGCTGGTTTCTGTAAATGCTTCAAGTTGATGGTGCTGGTATCTAATGCTCCTGGATGCAGTGGCCGTCCTGGTTAAAAGCTTGTCACTCAATAGGCTGTCTTGCCAGAACAACTGCTGGTGCAGGCGGACGGTGAGCTGGAAGCACGATCATCGGCCGAGATCCGATCCAGCGGTCAGTGGCCGTTGATTGAGTAGCCATGGCATGACATGGCAGTGCCAGTCACGATCGCGAAAGGCTTCTGGTGCCAGTTGCAGCAGTGTTGTTACCGATGCAGAGTGTCAGCATGGCGCGGCACCGTGCCACAACAGTGTCATAGACGATGACACATGTTGCATGTCTCTCTTCCGCCGGCGGATCCTCTCCGGAGAGGATCTGGCAGAGCCTGCAAGTTGCGAACGGCTGAGAGCACTCCACATGATGCATGCACACCAAGAGATTAAGAACATACCACATTACAAAGCATAACATGCTGCAGCCCACTGGGCTTCAAATGGCATCTGCATGCTCCTCAGTACTACTAGCAGTCACTGGCACAGGCCAGCACCACACAGATAGCTGCCATTGTGACGTGACTCTTTTGCATGGCACGTACAATCATACACCAGCAGTACACACTGTAAATATGGCATATCGCTATTCTGTAGGTTTTCACTGTCTAACCGTCCCTGCACTGATTGTTAATGGGTTACCTTGCAGCACTGACATACGTCACCATGGTCATGATCAAGTGTACATACTAAAACAAATGCCACTGGCAGAGCCATATAAACTTACGGCGCAATCAGGGCAATAAGCTGATAGATACAAGCTTCAGACTGTAGATGTACACACAAAAGCAGACTGGGCATTTGCTTTGCAGTCATTGCAGTTGATGTTGGAAACTTTGGCATGCTCTGTACATGCTAGACATGGTACACTCTTGCAGCCCACCAAGAACTTCTTGAAGTGCTGTATCAGATCACAACATCATTCTCTTTTTCCACACCTCACAACATCAACACGCTCAAATCGTGGTTGGCCTACCCTACCCGTGTAGGCTTCGTGTAGTTGGCACTGTTATAGCCTGACTTACCACCCAGCAGTGGTGCAATGCTGCAGCTAGAGAAGAAATCTCGACATCATTGACTCCGAATGATATTTACTATAGGCTGTGCACACTGCAGACTAGGAACTAACAATGATCATACCTGTGAATCAGAGTCTCTGCTGGGTGCATGATGCAATGTCTGTGAGTAAGACCCCCTTGGCAAGCTGCCCCTGGTGAAACTCCGGCTGTAGCTGCCTGACACCATTGTCATGGTACTCTTGAAGCTGCCTCTCACAACAATTGGTTCACTTGGGGTTGGCATTGCTGTGGAGGGGATGGGGGCAGGAGCAGCAGCAACAAGAAGGGGTGCCTGTTCTTCAGGTGCTAGGCTGACTGCTCTTGGCGATGCTGCAAGTGCTTCTGTCACGGCTTCAGCTATCTCTTCCTTCGCTTGCTGCTCATCGCCTCGCCCGTACACAACTGTGCCAGCCACCAGGACCAAAAACCTGCAACAGGCAGTGCAACCGAGCAGCCTATAAGCGCATGAACATACTACCAGTAATTGGCCAGCAGGCACAATCCGCTCTTACTGCTGGCTACTGGAAAACACTATGGGTAGGATCTTTCCTCTTGCACTGGCAATGGTCTCACAGAGATACAAGTTGCAAGTGACAGACTGGCTGCTGACAGCGATCCAACTGCAGCTGGCACTGTATGTTGCCGCCCAGCAGCACTCACCCAGCTGCCTGCAGGTAACTCCACTCTGTCCAGCTCTCCCCCAGCTGGCCCATTCCCAGTGGTGTGTAAAAGAGCAGCAGGCCCAGCAGCCATACAAACAGTGTGCGCATGGTCTCCAGCACGGTCCTGAACACGGCTCCTAGGTGGTCCGTGACCAACATGCCACTCATGTTGTACGCCAACAGCGCAAACATGTCCACACCAAGGACGATCTGCAACAAACCAGACACATCCTTCACCATCTTGTAACCACAAGACAGGGAGTGCATAGGCATGCGGCAGTGACAAACATACTTTTGAAACATGGCAAGATGTCCTTGGCTCACGATTCTGGTGTGTTGCCAATGCGTAGTGTCTAAGTGCCATAATATAATCTGCAGTCATGCATAGCAACAGCAGCGCCACACGAACAAATGTGACACCAGCTGCGGTGAACCAAGGGTAGAGTTACCTGCAGTCCCTTGCTGCTCTTGATCATGTGCAGAGTGTCCAGGGTGTTCTCATGCAATCCATAACCTTCCGGCCCAGGCAGGTAGTAGGCGATTGGCAGTAACAGGCACAGCATGAAGAGGCTGCCAAATATTCCCTCAAAGCCTACAATCTTGAGCGGCTCCATGGCAAGGTCAGCCATAAAGAAATCCTCAAACGTCAGCTGAGCAGCTTGCACAGCCTGCGCCAAAGCAGCAGGCAGTAAAGGCCTGGGGACGTACACTGTGCCTGCACATATCAGCAAAAGCAGATGCAACAAGAGCAGGACTGCTTCTTTCTGCAGATGGTTGCGGTCCTGCCATAACAGGTGCCCTGTGGAAAGGTATACTGAATTGGTTGTATCATAGGGGTTGCCCCCGGGGACCCCCCACTAACCTGTGAGAGCACAATGAGGCCCATCCCCAACAACATCTGCTCTGTGGACACCTCGTGTGTGGAGCTGCCCTCGCCACTCAGCACACTGGACAGACCAACCATGCAGATTCCCGCCTGCATTGCAGCAACAACACCAACTGGCGTGTGCTCCTCTCAGAACATCAACTGGCGTGTGCTCCTCGTCAACAACACCTCAGTGCTTCCAGTGCGACTCATGGGTTGGGCTCAACAGCGACGCATGTTGAAGCCGCAACTGAACTGCTTGTGATATACATACGCATGCTGACAGCATGGACCCCGCCCTCTCTGCAACCGAGGTGTGGGCAGTATGCTGTGCTGCTGCGCGTCTGTATTTGCCAACCCTGCACAACTGGCTTCAGCTGCTCATGGTACAAGGAAAGCCAGCCCATCTGCAGCCCCTCCCTCACCACACAGCAGGATATCCCCAGGTAGTGGTACTTGTTGAGGTGCCTCCTAAGGAACATCACCGCAAACAGTGCTGCAAAAAGCATCTCAGCTCCTCGCATCATCTGATAGACGCTGGCGGTCACACTCAGGAGGCCGATGTTCATGAGCACTGTAGCTATCAGGTCAAAGAATGATGGAATAGCCAGCAGCAATGTCTCCTTCAGGCTGCCCTTGGCCACACCATTCTGTAGTCAGGGCCAGGCAGCATGAGCAGCACCGGATGATGGGTTGGTTCGTTGTTTAAAAGAGCACTGAAGAGCATTGCCAGCTTTTTATGGCCAACAGCTGTCCATGGATGATCATTGCTACACCTGGCTGTCTGTTGCTGCAGGCTGCATGGCATCGGCATATGGTACGGCAGCTGCATCAGTGGCTGGCGAGGAAACCCGTGCTTTGTCGAGCTCGAGCAGAGGTACCGCTGCTGTTGCTGCAGCAGGGGCACTGCTGGAATGCAGGCCATCAGCCATGGTTGGCGGTGCAGAATGTGATTGGCATGGAGCACTGGCAACTTGCCAGACTCCATCAAGCAGGCGCTGCTACAATAAAGCCCCCTGTTGAAGAGTGCCGCTGTTACCTGCGGTAGCAGTGGCTGTGTCAATCCCTTGCCTTCATTCTCCTGCTTTTGCTTCCACTCCTTCCAGTAGGCGACTGGCAGGCAGAAGCTCATGCCTGCAGCCACACAGGTGAGCCGGCAGTAGGTGCTGTGCTCTTTTGTCGTCATATGCTTAAATGACGGTGCATCAAAGGCGGCGCAACAACAAGTTGTACAACTGAGCAGCTGCTGTGATATGCAGCCTGCTGAGATCAACATACCAATGAACATGATGGTGGTCATGCACCACGGCTTCTGGAACAGCTTCTCTTTCCCATCCAGTCCAGTCCCCTTCAGCTCATACACTGCAGTCAGCAGGAGCCTCAACAGTCTCAACTCAAGGAGTGTGTACTGAGGTCACCCGGCCCGCGGCAGGGGGCGCTGCTGCAGAAACCCATTGTAAAGTCCAACAGCAGCTATTCATGTCTGTGCATGACTACTAAGTCCCCGGCAGAGGAGCAGGTGTGCCCTGAGCTAGCCTGCACTTACCAACTTTGGCAAAGAGTGAAGTGATGGTGCCGAAGAGGATCAACCCACTAACGCTTAGAGTCTTCCCCAGATGCATCGTTACACTCTCTAATGATACGTGATCACGGGCTCTCAGAGCAGTGCACGTTGCGCAACAGCAAGCACGTGGACACGCCAATCTCTCTGCAGCGACACGCACAAGGAACTCACCTAAGCATATACATTTGCAAATTCACTTCGCATTTTCCACCCAAAAAATTGCTGATAGAGCTGGCAAATAGGTGTCCAGAGAGCAACAAGGGTTTGCCAATCGCAGTGGCCGATCGGGCTAACGCACTACACAGGATGGTGATCACAACTTTATGCTTTTTTGTATGTGATGCGCAAGACGTGCTCTGCGAACTGTACTGCCATCTGTGTACAACTTGTTGGACTGAATGATGGCGGACGAAGGAACTCCTGCTCCTGAATACCAGTTGGACAGGAGGGGCAAGATAGAGGATTATGATGAGTCAGACTGGTTCGTTCCTACGGAGCTGACATTCAAAGTAAAACAGAACGTGTCAGCAACAATGGTGGCAAGTAGGCCACACCCCTGGAAGCGTCTGAGGCAGCTGATAGCGGCTGAAAACTACCAGGATCTGCCAGCAGATGTGCCCACCTACGTCAGCATGGAGGCTCCCCCATCCATGTACCCTCCCAAGTGCTACTGCGACATTACAGGCCTTGAGTCCCCAAATTATGTTGATCCAAAGACTCAACTGCGCTACACCAACTCAGAGGCCTTCAGGGCGGTTAGATCACTGACGCCCGATGAAGTACAAGCGAGGTTGGCGATCAGGAATGCAGCTAATGTGCTGAAGTGAACAGGCCAACAGCAAACAACCGCCACCTCACCCAGTCGGCATGATCATGCTGCAACCCCCCTGACAGCACCACCGTGAACCTTCTTGAACGCCTTTGGCAGCAAGTGGGACCCGCGCCGCCTTGTACTTGATGGTTGGTGGACAAGCAGCGCAACACCATACCATGGTAGACATGACTTGCAGTTTTCAGGCCATACCAGGTTCAGTCCATGCTGACTGTGTGCAGCACGCAGCGGCAAGTTCATATGGTCTATGCAGCCGGTTATGCTGATCAGATGATTAGTGAAGTGCTTCTTACCTCTGCGAGCTACAGAATATGCGTTGGGTATCAAGGCAGGTGCAGTTGGCGGTCGCTGCATTGCCGCAAGTGCCAATGTAACCTTGCTCACATCATCGGCAACAGTCAGTGTGTCTTCAAGTGAGACAGCAGCATCAACACACCTGATGATACAATTTGGTCTGTTGTTTACCACAGCCTCCCAAGTTATTACTGGTAACGATTGTACTTCTATGGTATAGCATGGAGTGCAGGTGTGGCAGATAAGGCACAGTGGTATGCGGTTGCAATGGAAGTCTGATTGTTAGAGGCAAATGCATTGGGCTCACAGCCGTGCATAACGTAAAAAGTCAAACAAGCGAACACATACATGGTGATTGTAGTGAAGGCACAAGCACTGCAACCAGATGTCAGGATTCTGCTTTGCTGATGAGTGAAAGCGTAGCAGTGGTTGACAGTAGCAGCCATGAAATTGGTGAAGGCTGCCATGAGCAAAGCAAGCTTAAGTGGCAAATCTGTGCCATGCCAGACAGACACAGCTGCCTGTGTTGCAGCCCGACTGCTAATGAAGCTGCTACAGCTGTTGTGTTAGTGATGGCAACTTTTGCGATTGTGACGTGTTGGTTTTGCTCAGGGTGCATGTGTGGTTGCGGTTGGGGCTTTATTGGTCCTTTACAGATTGTGTTGCATCATGTGCTGTTTTGAGGCTGCATCAGCGACAGCGGCATGAGCAACGTATCCCGCTGTTTCTACACAAAGCCGGGCTGGTGTGTGTTGTGACACGGTCTGCAGATGACGCTCCCTGTGGCAGTTCTCAAGCATTGCTTGTAGCATGTACCAGCAGTACAGCTGTTGTTGGCTGTCACAGCCTAAGTAACCTCCCCCAGTGCGTTAGGTGCCGGGGCAAAGATACTTGACTGGTTTCTGCCCTGCAGGTATGATCAACAGCAAACACTGCACAGTAGCATGGTTGCTGTTGATCTCATCATGCTTCATGGTGGGTGTATGGTACAGCAGTGTTGTGTGCTGCCGTGCCACAGTCGTTGGTTGTCATGTGTGTATGCAGTTCAATTCCAAAGGTGCCAAAGGGTGGTGTTCTGCAATGCGATGGTTCATACTTGTTGCATAAGGCACTTTTCATGTATAAAGTTCACCATATGCTGTTCATTCTGTTGTATGGCCTCTGGCACTGTCACCGGCTGATGTGTCTTGAGTTTAAGTCACTTGAGCACCCGCACTGAGTGGATTTGTGTGCCTTGAAGGCACTTTCTCCCCTGAGGTGGTCTAATCTTGGTGTGCCAGTGAAGCTGAGCCACCAAGTACATTATCCCAAGGGCCTTGCGGCCGGAAAGGGTAACTTCCTTCCTTCCTTCCTTCCTACAGACTGTGCGTATGATTGAGAAGGATTGATACTATGCTAGTAGCAAATGGAAAGCACTGGCGTGCAAAGGCACATTGTGATTAGGCTGTTGGCTATTCAGGGGGCCGATGCCGATCTGTGTTGTATGCTCAACATCTCAGAGGGAAGGTGGTATACATGTACGTACAGTGTGTGTGTGTGTGGGGGGGG